>VZRS01013409.1:78788-143272 GCA_013398055.1 Ifrita kowaldi
TTTCCTTTTCAGGATTCTATCACTCTGTCAGTCTTGCACTTTGGAATGATTCAGCCTGGCTGGGCCTGACCCTGCCAGTCCCTCGGGTGTGTGGATTCTCCTGACTTTGGAAGGTTGTTCTGATGGAGGGGCTGCAGGGAACAGCCCACACTTCATGCCTTTACAAGCTTCCCAGTGGAATTCAGTAAGGACAAGTGCCACTGGCACCTCTCAAAAGACAAACTGGTGGTGGAGGGGGGAAAAAAATCAGAAGTTTTTTCTTACTCTGTCGCCAGCTGGACCCATTGGACCAGGGAGGCCTCTTAGTCCTCTTGGGCCCTAATTAAGAAAACAAATCAGTTCAAACTCAATCACTGTTTGTGTAACCAAGGTGACTGATGGCTCCATTGAGCTCCACAGTGAAAGGACCATGGGAATGGTGGGAAGAGAAGAGGGGGTGATACCTGCAGGCCGACACCGCCCGGAATTCCTGGCGGGCCAGGAGGGCCAGGGTTACCCTGGGAGAGAAAAATCAATTAGACAAGAGGAGAGACATCAGGAGCCTGCAAACACACAGCCAGGGACTCCCCATCTTATTTCTCCTTGAGCTCCCTCTCTCCCTTCCAGATTTCTCTGCAGAATTTGCTCCTGCATTATAGACAATTCCTTTTACGTGCAACAGCGTTTGGATCAGTCAGGAATTTATCCAAGTGATTAACACAGGGCTTTTCCTGAGCTGACATCCCTGCTCGGGAAAGGACAGCTGTTAACTCAAACTGATCTTAACATGATGGTCCCTGGGAAGATGAATTTTCTCAGAGAGTCAGCACATGGTCCTACAGGGAGAGCAGTGGAACCCAATGCACTTCAGCCAAAGTAACTGCTCCTTATTCAGCCAACAGCCTCATTCCTCCCTGGCTCCTTGAAAAAAAAATCACTTATTTCTTTTTCAAGGTGTTTTTAAAGAGAAAAATCCTCCCCCATCCCCTTTAAATTGAAGTTTACCTTCTCTCCTTGTTTTCCTACTTCACCAGGCTCCCCTTTGTGACCAGTGTGTCCCTAGAAATAAGAGTTCTCATTAATCACATCCTGAGTTTTGCTTTAAAAATTATATTTGGTGAGACAGCTGTGAAAGCTAAACCCCCACATCCCAAATGACTTACAAGGAAAGCAATCTGTAGGTGTGCTGTACCCAGGTGACTGGAGATCCCTCCTGGGGGAGGTTATCCAGGTACCAGTGTCAGAACTGATGTAGTTTCAGGAAATGCCCAGATTTGGTTTTCCAGAGTGACTTGCACTGAACTAAGCTCATGGTCTGGATGCAGTTCTCAAACACAGATCAGGGATCAGAACTCAGTTCCCATCACCCCTGAAAATGGGGATGAGTCACTTCTGAAAACCCCATTCTGCAACTTTTACCTCCCTTTTTAAGTCATCTTCAATGTCTGCATCATCAAGCTTGCAAAGAAATCCATGTCCCACGGAAAGCTTGTATATAAGCTCAGATTCAATTTGTGTCTTGGCTCTCTTCCTATTATGTGGGAGAGACCCAGGCCGATTTCAGCCACAGCAGATGTTACTCCTCACCACAACAAAGGTCCTGTGCACCATTTGCATCATAACTGGAGAGTTTCACAGGGTTTTCCATTTCATGAGCTATGAATTTGGAGCAGTTATGCCCTAAACATTTTGTATTTGTAATGATATCTATGACTCAGCGCAGAGACCAAGCAGCCCTGAGAAAGGTCAGCTCAGGAGGAACTGAGAGCATTCCCCAGGAGCTCTCCCACTCACTGCCAACTTCTAAATCCTGCTAAAAGACCTTGAGTCACTTTTTACTTTGTCTCACTGCTGAATCCATAGCTGCACAGACTTCAAGTGAACCAGAGAGGGGACAGAGGAGGAGATGTTTAACTCCTGAGGGTTGAAACCTTGAATTTATATACCAGAGCCCAACAACTAAACATGAACCTACCTGGTGCTACACTGGCTATAAAAACAGCAATTAAATTGCATTATATTAATTATGGAAGTTATGTTTTGCAATTTAAGAAGTGCTGAGGTTTTCCCAGCTCTCAGGCCTGGAAAGGCAGCATGTGATTCTTGAGGCAGCCCTGAACTGCTGCCCCTGTTTGTTCCTGTCCATCAGCTCTGCCCCACTGGGCTTGCAGGGGGTTTTAATCTATGCCAAATGTTAAATTTCATTTGTAGGAATAAATGCAAATGCATGGCTGGTCTGGGAGGTGTGGAGCCTTCAGGAGACATAGACTGTGGATGCAATTTAATCCCAGGGGTTCACAGTGGTGTTTATTTTGGGGGACAGATCCTTGCATTGCAGGTGATGTTTCCTTACCTTGAAGCCTGGCATTCCTGGGGGGCCTGGGGGGCCTGGTGGGCACAGAGCTGGGCACTGCAAGGAACAGAAACACTTTGGTTTAACAGGCACACAGCACATCCTGGGAGGCTGCTTTCACCCATTAGGTGAAAAGTCATGTGGATTCTGGCTCTAAATCCACTAAATCTAATGGAATAATGGCATCATGGATTGACCAACATTTCCCTAAGGAAAGAGGTCCTAGACGTCCTGGTGTCCCACAAAATAATGATTTATGAATGGCCTGCTCCATTTTGAACATGGATTGTGAGACTTTCTGAAAGCTGACAGTGTCCACAGTCCAAAATGCCCAAGAACCCAAGTTTCCCAGTGAAGCTGGATCAGTTTCTTTGTAAATCATTAGGACCATATTTAATCCTCTGCATTAATTGACCTCTATTGATTTCCTTTAGCCAACTCCTTAAGTGAAGCAAGGACAGACGTCAGAATTAATTGAAGGGCACCAATGAAAACCCAACACCTATAAGCTGATATCTGCAGATGTCTAGGGGTGGGAGAGCCCCTGGTGGGAACTCCAGCTTGACTGGGAACAAATAAGAACATGCATGGAAATTTAATGAGGAAAAGGCCATACTCCTGAATCTTTACAAATAGGTCTTAATTTGTTCATTAGTTGTTTTTTTTTCTTTTAATACAACTTCAGGCAGCACCTCTGTAGCAAAAATTTAATTTTCTAGTATATTCCACAGGGTAACTTAAATTAAACGTGCAGAAATAGCCTCATTTTCTATTAACTCCCATGTGATGTGCCATAAGGCAGTCTAAACTGACTCGGAGCTTTTTTTGGGGCATGCCAATTAGAAAACCAAAGAAGCTGTCACAACAACAGCTGTGAAATCTGCAAATGTTGTTTCCATCGTTCATGGACTTAGCACTCGTTTCGTTCCCCAGAAAGAAAGGGATCAAGGTTTTCTCCCAAGGAAGGAAGCCTGAACAAAGCAAATGTCCACAGGAACCCAGTGCCACCATCCCTGGGCAGGAACAGTGCTACACTCACAGCCTTTCCTGTCGCAAAGCAGGATTGGAAGCATGAAAAGCTGTTGTCTTTTACCAAAAGCTGAAGTTGTTTAGCACATATATGCAAAATGTGCATTTTGGGAAGCAAAAATCAAGGGCAAAATCAGCACTGGAATCACAGAATGGCTTGGGTTGGAAGGGACCTTAAATCTTGTCTTGTTCCACACCCAGCCATGGGCAGGGACACCTCCCACTAGCCCAGGGTGCTCCAAGCCTTGTCCAACCTGGCCTTGGACACTTCCAGGGATGGGGCAGCCACAGCTTCTCTGGGTACCCCGAGCCAGTGCACATCAACCTCCTTGAAAAAGCATTCCAGTCCAGGAAACACCCCCCCCCTTTTCTGCATCGTGGTAAGGTGGTTTAAACCCACATCTGCAGGTCTAAACAGTGCATGTTAAATGGTCTGACACTCCCCCAGCTGTGCCAAGCAAAAGTCACATCAGGGATTAAACCAAAGCACATTTTCATGCTACATAAAGAAAAACTTACCTGAAGGTCCCCGCCGCCATCGGGAAGGGCGCCTGGAAGACCCTGCAATTCAGGGAATGGTGGCTTTTAAATACGAGACAAACACGAGGAGGAAACACAGTTTCTAGGATGATTTTTACAGACCCAGCTCAGCTGGATCAGCACAAGGTACATACTCAGCCCCACAGCCTGAAGTGCTGCCCCTGGAGTGTAATGAGCTGCACCAGTCCTCAAAACCAGACACATCAGGGGTGTAACCATCCCCTGGAGAGGCACAGCTGGGCTGGGGAAGAGCTTTGGGCCTGAGGTGATGAAAGCAGCAATTAGAGGTGCTGTGCCTGGCTTCCTCCTGGCCTGGGGACAGCTCCTTGGGAAAGATGTCCCAATCCCACTATTCAAAACTCCAGAGAGGGCACAGCAAACCCAAAGCAGGGACTTGATTGCAAGCCCCACTTGCTGGCCCTATAGGAACAGATCATGATCCAAGCAAGCACAAAAACTTTCCCTGAGAGAACAAGCCCAGCCCGGGCTCTGTGTGCCATAAAGGTGGGGTGTCATTGGGTCCCTCCTCACAGAGAGCACAAACAGGAGATCATCAACACATCCAAGTGCAGCCAGGGGAAGGTCCCTGCTCTCCTCAGGGCACGGTGTTTATGCCCTGCTGAATGCTCGTGGCAGTGGCAGCAAATAAAAAGTGCAGCAAGAAGAAAATTCCAGACTCCCCCTGGGAATTTTCTCACATTTGTTTGCAAGTTTCAACTTACAGGAGGCCCAGGTGGTCCAGGAGGCCCTGGGAATCCTGGCAGACCAAAAGGTCCCTAAAAAGAGAGAAAAATAATAAGAATTCCCTTTCAACATAAATGCAATGTGAGAGGTGGCTACCAAAATATTGCTTCAGAGTGAGGTAAGAGACAAAAACGAAACTCATTCCTCTGTGGTTGTGGCACATTCAGTAAATGGGGATTAAACGGTAGGAGAAACTCACAGAAGGACCCCGAAATCCATGTCCACCTGGGTGCCCACTGGGTCCTGGAGGCCCCTGTTGAACAGAGAGAAGAACTTTCACAAAGTGACACCCCAAAGCCCAGGGGCAGCCGGCAGTCTGGCTGTCCCCATTTGCCCAATCCCCCCGAGGAGCTCCATCCTGCTCCAGACCAGCAGCTTCCCAACACGCATCTTGTTTTTTACTCCACGTCCCCCTGGAACACACTGCCAGCCTGCATCCCTCAGGCACAGGGCAGCTCCCAGGGACCCACCAAACCAAAGCTGCCCCAAAACCGGGCACTTCCAGTGTTTACAAGGCTGCTGTGCCTTGACTTTAAACCAGAGCCAGCTTCCCCAGGGTGGGGGCAAGGATAAAAACCCCACAAGGTCAGTGATCTGCAGGACTCCACCTCCCTCTGCCTGGCACAGGAGAAGGACCTGAGGCCTGGGGTGGGTTTGTAACACCCAGGGTATCCAATAAAATCAGAATCTTAATTTATAACGTTTTTTTAAAAAAAATATTGTAATTACTTACTGGAGGTCCTGGCAGTCCTTTTCCCTGGAAACAACATTTGAAACAGTAAAAGATCACTCAGAAACTGAACATACAGGAAGAAAACAAAAGCTCGGAAAACACTGCTGATTTTTTTTTTGTTTTAAGTTTCCTTATCACTCCCTTGCCCGTAATTATTATTATTTGCAATCAGAGCAGAGTTTTGATGAATCCTTTTGTTGCCTTTAATAATTTGTATTCCCTTTCCATCGCTGTTACCTACGAGACGTGTGAGAAAAGTGACGTGTGCTGACACAAGAGTGGGACATGGAGAGGAAGACAACATTCCAGTTTATCTATTTCTCCTTTTCCTTTTCCTTTTAATTTTGATTAGACATTAGGTAATGTCTAATGATTTTAATAGCATTTGATACATCAGTCTGTATTCCCAGCTGGTTTGCTTTTATAGCACCTCAAAGACTCAAAACAGGTCCTGTGTCACCAGGACAGGTCACACATACATATTTAAACATTTCAAACAACATATTCCCTCATTCAGGCTTTGATCCCTTTGTTTGGGAAACAAAACTTCCCATCCTCTCTTGGTGATTGTTTTGGCATAATATTCCACACTTTCATCACATGTGCTGTCCTGAGAGGTACTTACAGCTGGTCCAGGTGGCCCAGCAGGTCCTAAGGCACCCTGTGGGAATAAAACAGGATAAAAATTAGCAGGGATGAAAGAGAAACCTCCATATGGGGAGTCACCAAGGCCTGCTCTCCTTGGAAACTGCAGCAGTGTCTTGCAGAAACAGGACACAACTGGAGATGCTCAGCTGAATTCACACATATCAGGACAAAAACATAGATAATTACCCTGGAAGTCTCAGCTGGCATCAGATGAATATCTAAATATCCTCCATGAATATCTAAATGTTCATAACTTGACTTTTATCTACTTGAAATATTCTCATTCATAATACATTCATATTGCAGATCCAATGACTAAGTTTTCTAAAATTATTAACAAATTTTGGACTTATTCTAGTGAATTTTATTAATTCATCCATTTTCCTTTCAAGCAAAGCCAAAGATTTGGCAGCTTCTGCTTCTTCACTAACTTCCTTAGCAAATTTCCAGTCTCCTTTTCCCAGTTTGCATTCCTGCTCTTAGGCTTGACTGGAGCTTGGTGATCTCATGGCTTAGACTAGAATTAAGTCACCCTTCACGTTGTGAACTTCCTGCTTGACTAAAGATAAGAAGACAAAGAGACCTCCTTAACCCCTTTGCTGCATTGCAAAGCTGCCAGCTGACCAGCAGGCTGTAAATTAATTATGGGTGATCACTCTGAAGCAGAATCCCAGAATGGTTTGGGTTGGAAGGGACCTTCAAGGCCACCTTGTTCCACCCCTGTGCCACGAGCAGGGACACCTTCCACTGGACCAGGGTGCAGGGACAAAGCAGGGGCATCTCCTTGCACAGGGATAAAGCTTCCATGGCCTCTCCCCAGTCCAAACATCCCCAAAATGCTGCACAGGAACATCTCGAGGATGATGTCCTGAGCTGGAATTAAACGGTGTCTGCCCCTAGAACAAGGTGGATGGGCAGGCCTGGGGAATATCCCAGCACACACAGCAGCTCCCTGTGACCCCAGGGGTGACGCCTGCCCTCTCCTCATGTTCTGTGCACCAAAGATTGGAAATGTTTTCCCTTGTTAAGCTTAAGGAGAAAGACACGGAGGACCCAAGGCCTCGTTAGGAGTGGTCTTGTGAGCAGGGGACTGTAATCCAATAAAAATCAGCCGTGCTGTGAATGTCAGCTCGTTCATTTCTCTTGCTGCAGGTTACTCTGCTCTGCCTCCACGCACTTTTATCTTCAGGCTGAAAATCCTTACCACTACTGATGGTTGTAAGGGACAAGCTGGGATCTCCTCCTGCAGGGAAAACATTGAATTCCTGGCACCTCCTGACTTGCACCCTAATTCTGAAAGCAGCTGCATCGCCCCTTCCTGCTTTGGCCAACAGGCCAGAAAGTTGGCAGAGCACCCAAAATGCCAAATGTTGGTACTTTACACTCCCTAATTTTGGTATCTTGGAGAGTGTAAGGTGCAGAATGCAGCAGTGAACATTCCTAGTAAGGTCAGAGATTATCAAGTCCCTGAATGAGCTGATGCTACTGCAGTGAGTGCAAAGGAGAGACTCTAATTAACATCTCAATAACATTGTCTGACTCGACTCGCTCTCCTGGTAACAATGTTCTTTCTCTTTTGATTAGAAAAGAGTATCACCATAATTTTTCATTTTATAGTAATTTACTCTGTGAATAGACAATTATGGAGCGTAGAAAATACTTGATTATTATGACATTCATAAATAGAAGTGAATAATTATGTTCTCCTTATTGCTTTCAGTGTAAAGCAACAAACTTCAAAATGGTTTTTGAGAACTTTCCAGTGAAGGACACCAGTATCTAACACAGAGGTCAGAACCCAACTCAACCCCAGCTGAAAAGAATGGGGTTTTAAAATTGAAAAAACAAGTAGGCTCGATCTAATCAGTCTAATCAGTAAGCAGAACCAGGAGAAAAGCTAATCGATGGTGAAGCAGCAGGAGATATGTAGGATAAAAACCCTTTTGGAAATGTTTGGCAATAAAGTATTACTGAAAACTCCATGAGCCCACTTCTCTACACTAAACAGCTTCACTCTCAGACACTCCAGTTCAAAACACTGAGCTTATTTAGAAGAAATCAGAGTGTTAAGCATGAATTCAAATCCACAACAATAAGTAGACAGCTTATTTCAGTGAGTCCTGCAAGACTAAAATATGTTCTAAAAGATAGGGAGAAAAAAAGAGTCAGGCTGACAATGCTGTTCACTTAGAGTGCTAAAGCTTTTAGAGGTTTTCCCTTTTCCCAGGTTTTTATTAGACCAATTAAAACAATTTCCTTGATGGACCACTGACCTTGAAAAGCTCCCCTAAATGACGAGGGGTCCCAGGTTTGCCCCATGCTGCCAGCCTGAGTTACAAGATGTGGGAAAGCACAGCAAACCCGAGCGTGCAGCTCTGTCTGGGGGCTCCTGCCCAGCACCCAGAGAGGAAGTTCTGCTGCCCAGAAATTATCTGCTCAATTACCCTGCAAGGCAGGAGCCGTGGGCATGGGCAGGCACTGCCACCCAGCACAAACAGGGCACAGAACTGCCCACAGCCTCCCGCGGGTGGTCCTGAGCTTTCCTAGTCTAAAAATCAGGGATCCGTTCCCAGATGGTGCTGGACTCTTGCCACAGAATGCCTGAGAGTGGCCAGGATTTTGCAGCCCCAGGTCTCTGGGGAGAAAGAAGGGCATAAGAGACAGAAAAGGAGTGGGGTTTAGGGTTGTGGTGATGGACAGAGGCTGGGAGCTGTGACCAGGATGTCTGGGCCCTGCCATTCAACTTTCCCAGTGGCCACACAAACTTTGCCTGTCACATGGGAAAGGAAGAAGAACAGCTCCAAAATGCATGGCTGCACCACTCATCCCTTTAAATAACTCACAGATTTTTTAGATTTGAGCAAGTCCTTGGGGCAACAAGAGGATTACTGGGATATACTGAACGTGTTACAAAAATCCAACCCATCACTGCAGCCCCCAGTCCAAAAGGCCAGCAAGCCAGCTGTGGACACAAGCCTTATATTCCCATCTGGGAGACAGGAGAAGAGCCATTCTGGATCACAATCTGTGCCGAGTGGCTCATTGATGGTTATTCCTCAATGTCAGAGGGAGGTCTAAGTGTGGGTGACGACTGGGGATGATCTGAAGGACATCTGCAACATCTCTGGCAGTTGTTTCTCTGTCCCTGTGGTGCCCCTCAGCAGAGCTGGAATATGCAGGAAGCAGAAACAATTCTTATTTCTTGCTAGGCTGGCTGGGGAACACTATGGCAACTGATAATGCAACCATATGGACAGCTCCAGAAATAATAATACAAGGCAAAAGTTTAAACAATTAATACACAGTGGCATTAATTACAAACAACACCGATCTGCCAACTCAGACTGCGAATAAAGGCCAAAATAACTTCACTTTGATAAACTTCATAATTAAGTCTGTTGACTGTTTCAAGAAACTTATTGGATATTTGAAATACCCCCAGTACAGCCACCACTGAGACACCCCAAGCAGGTTCAAAGCTGTGTGAAAGAAAGGTGGATCTCATGCCCTGCTTAATGAAAAGGCTGCATTTCAAGGATCCAAGTATTTTGCAAGGGCTTACATGAAAATCAACGCTTGAATATCACCAATTTACAGCAAAATGTGAAAATCATCACTACAATCAGTGACAATGACCATTTAAAGGGTTTTGGGATCTAGTGGAGTACTCACACGATCTCCTGGAGGCCCATTTGGGCCAGGTGGGCCATCAGTTCCTGTTAAACCCTGTAAAAAAAACCAAAAGAACAAGAGAATGTCATCCTGTCAGCAAAACATCTCAAAATTGTTCTCGTATTTCCTAATTCAGCCTGGAGATGCTTCTCCTTCAATTTCCCCTGATAGGCAAGACATGGGTGTAAGTCCAGGACTCACACTCCTTCCCCAGTAGGCACAGAGAAGGTTGATGAGACACATCAGGAAAACGCTCCTGCCTACATGAAAGACTTAAAAGACCTACAAGAAGATGACAAAATACTCACGTCCACTCCAGGAAGGCCAGGCAACCCAGCTTCACCTGCAGCTCCAGGCTTCCCTGGTGCACCTTTTGGCCCCTACATGAGGTAAACAGTCAATTATTATAACAAAATAACAAGAGAAACGTGGTGAGGGTGCAAGAATGGAAGCTCATTTGTCGATGTGTTGATTTTACACCATGCAACATGGGAGAATCCCATGAAGAATAGCAAATCTTGCTATGAATCCATATCCAAATCATAAATTTCAGTGCTTTGGCTCATTCCCACAGGCTCACAAGCTGTTCTTAGTCGGGGGCAGGAAGGGATGCAGTAAGTGGCCAAAGCAAAGGGCTCTGCCACCTGGTACAATTTTAAGCACACCTTGGCAGACTGAGCAGCTGAAGCAGACTCAGAGCAGTGCCAGAAATAACCACGTGATGTGGCTTGGTGCCAATAATTTCATTATACAGGTGATACACAAGCTTTATCTCACTTATTTCATTCATTAATTTAATTTTCATTTTATTTCACTGATAGCACTGAAGCAGGAGGACGTGTTTGTCCCCTGGGGCAGTGCTGAGCATCCCCACTCCTGCGAATTCTGTGGCAGATGAAGAGGAAAGTGAGGCTGGAAGTGCCAGCTCGTGCCCTGCATCCTCTCAGAAGGATGGACAAGTCAACGCCAAGCAGGAAATACTTACTGGTGGGCCTGGCAAACCAGGAGGGCCTGGCTCTCCCTAGAGGAAAGAGAAAAGGCAGTGTTAGTGCTGAACCTCTCTTTGGTGACTTTTTCCAGCAAGGGTGTTCCCAACTGCACTCCAAGATTTACCACGCTCAGTCTCATGGAGCTGATGCTCTAAACCCTGCTGTCCCCTAAGCAGGATGAGCCTGGTCAGCCTTTTCCAACATCTACGGTAGCAAATTTGGGGAAATCCACATCCCCAGCCTCCCAGAGAGAACCAGGGCTCCTGAACCGTGCCCCCACCACCTCCAACTTCTTCCAGATATAGTTAGGAGTTATTTGCCCTTGGGATTGTCTGCAAATGAGGCAGAGAGGAAGCTGGATGGGTGTCACGGCTTCCAAGCATCTCTCTGGTGAAACAGAGGGACACAGGGATAAACTCCAGGTTTCCAGGGCACAGTATGAAGCTGTGGGAGCTGGGGATTACCACAAAGTGAAGAATGAACAAACTGTCTGCAATGATTTTCTTCATATGACTAAACTCGGACAGGAGAAGCAAATGAGCACAGCCCCCAACTGATTTCCACCTAATCCAATTGCACAATCTGGATTAAACACAATTTTCATACAATATTTCAAAAGCACTCTATTTTTTGCTATTATAATAGAAAGAAACTTCTAAGAACAGCATTAAAGGTGTTTGTGAGACAGTATTTTATAAGTCTTTAATCACTTCTTCCAACTCAGCCAGTTGTAATGCCATTCATAAGTGTGTGTGTGGACTCCAGATAACAACTTGTATTTTATTGTTAGGCCCCAAAAAAACCCAAACATTTGTGAACAGCAGGAGCTCGACTGGAGCTTGGTTTCCAACTTATCCCACAGAAAAACACTTTGTGTCCCAGTCCAGAGGGTACCCAGCCCTCCTGGCTTTAGGATAAGTGCACTGAATATTGTCAGAGGTACTGTGGGCCAGCAGAGGGGAAGAGGCAAGTTGGTACCCTGGAAGAAGAAAATCTCTGTGGAAGAAGGGTGGTTATTAACAGAGCAAGGCTGGAAATAACACCATCCCACCACGGGGCTGGTAATTAGGAGCCAGGAGGCGTCTGCAGAGCTGTGGGATTTACAGCATGTTTCTATATTTACTGGGAAGGCTGTGGGCAGATCTCTCCAACCTGGCTGCCTGGAGCTGCTCAGGATTTCTGTCCTGCACCACTGACCGACCAGAGGGTCCCTAAATAGAGGCATCTTTATGCTCTGACTTGCTGAAGCAAGTCCTTCAGTATCCTTTGCCCACAGCTTTTCCATAAATAGTTATCACTATTATGGCTGGGGAAGGTTCTCTGCCAAGGAAATGAAAGGAGCAGTTCTTTTGAAATGAAAAGGCATCTGGAAATGGCAGTAGGGCTGGTTTGTTCCCTCCTCCAGCACCTGGGATTGCCAGCCCCTTGCATTTTTCCTTGCCTGCATGGTGGGATTCTGCACAGCGAGGTCACAGCACCAGCAAAGGCTGCTGGGGACCATCTTAAACCTTGATCCTGCCATGGTGGACCCCTGCAGGACTCGGCAGGAGCACCAGAACTTCAGAGAGCTGAATCAAAAGCCTAATCAGTGTTTGTACCCCTAATGCCAGATCACTGGGAATTAGAGGCAAGGGCTGTCAGCAAAAGGAAATGCTCTCCTGGTGCTGTGTCAGAGGGAAGGAAGTTTACTCTTTCTCAGCAAGTCAAGCCAGGAGAAAAAGCAGGGGAAAAAAAAGCTTGATTTTTGAAAAGTGACAATTGCTTATTAGCAATTCAGGGAATTACATCCCCAGAAATAATTCACAGGAACTTGTCACTAATTCTTTCCATCAAAACATGCTGTTTCTAGCCTTGGGAGAGAGAGATTTTGCTTGTTACCGAGTATGAAACGAGAGGCTTGTTAAAGGCTTTAATTAAAAAGTATTTCAGAGGGACTTAATGTTGCAGCTCCCCCTGAAAGGCAGGGATGAAAGCAGGGCCTTTGAGAAATTGTGCTGATGGGGTTCATTCAAGGAGATATCCTGAATAATTCAGCTGCATGTTCTGCACCTCTCACTGCTCACAGCTGATGGTAAGAGACTGCTGAACACCTTGGCAGCACCCACCCAGCCCAAAGACATCCAGCAACACTTCCACACCACTCTCATCCAAAGTCACCTGTCCAGATGACCTGGCTGGAGTGGCTTACAGAGTTCAGGAATACAGTGCAGAAAATTTTCAATTGCAATTTAAAAAAAAGTCTCAGCACCAAGAGAAAAATAAAATAATGTTTTCACTCTGCAGTGGCAGAATTGACACTGCCACTCAGGATCCACATGATCCCACCCATGCAGGGCTAGGAAAATGCAGAGTAGTGCTGAATTTTATATACCATCCTTTTTTGGAGTGTACTGACAAAAAAAGGGCAGCTCTTAAGCAGGGAGGCTGCATGACTGTGCTCAGCACCAGCCACAGCCCTGCACCTCCTCCTGTGCCATTCCTGAAAGGACTCAATGTCCTGTAGGAGAACAGGAACCACCCTGGAGCCTGTCCCTGGACAGCCAGACCATCTCACCTGACCAGGGCATCTGACATCCTCTAACCATAGGAGGGATGGAGCCCAAGTCTGTTCAAATAAGAGACTATTCCTGCATAGCCAAAACTCCAGCCCAAAGCTGGGACTGCAGGACTTTGCACCTTAAACACCTTACTCAGCCATTTGATTTATTAGGACTAAGTTCTTCACATTAATTAGATGTTGTTACTTGATCCTGTCCCACGGGGAGCCTCCCAAAGCTTTTAGTTGTGGATAAAAGGGTGTAGGTCCACATGACTGACACCTCCCTGGGCTCCTGTTTCCCAGAGCAATCAGAAGCGATGCTGGTGCTGTTCCAGAATTAAATGTCCTGTGGAAAGCAGGAACTGAACAACTACAGGGTTTCTTTCCCATTTCCTCTCTGCAGAAGTTGAAGCTCGAAGTCTGAAGGGCTTCATGCTGCCCAAACTCTTCTTTTTGCTTCCACAGAGAATCACAGCCAGCCTTTCCCAAAGCCTGCTGTGGGGACTCCACTGCTGCAAACAGGAACACTCGTCCTTTGCCCTCTTCTGGGGTGTCCCTGAAGCCTTTAGTGACACCACGAAAAGCAGTGGAAGCTGCTGAGGTGCCGACTCTGAACATCTCACACTGCAAAACCAGAGTGAGATTCCCAGGAAAAATCTCTGTTAGCCGAAGGACACTCGGAGGGAGCAGCTGGGAATCAATGAGGGTCTCTCTTCAGACCAGCCTGGCTCAGGGAGCTGCAGGGAAAGCTCCCCACCACAGGCACAAACACTCCTTGTTCACCATGTTCCAGGGAACTCATACTTTTTTTTTTTTTTTTTACCTCCTTATCCAAAAGAAAACGACCTGCATGGAATGAATAGAGTTTTTCAAGGTTGCTTAAGGGCCCAATTCCAATAAATGTACTTCAGACAAGCTTTAAAAACCCCTGCACTATTCCATAAGCAGGGAGACAAGAGCTGCTCAAACTGGAAATCGAAGCAGGAACCCAGACTTTCACATTTGATGTGGTCTTGCTGAAGGTCCATGTGATGCTCATTTATCCACTGCCAACTACAGGACACAGTTCAGTCCTTATCCAACAGATACATGGAAAGAATATTTTAAATTTCTATGGAAACATCAATTAAAAGTAACAGAACAAGATCTTCTCCTCCATTAAGTCCTGGGTTATGTAGTCTTCTCCTTCTACAGGAGGTGTAAGGAGCTGCCTGCTGAAACAAAGGCTCTCCATTTCATTTTGGGCCACTACAAACTCAGGTCTGGCAAAACATGAGCCAGATCCTGACACACCATGTGCCAAAGTGAGGGATAACCATGATGACAATATTGAAATAAAACTATTAAGACGAAAGCAGTGTCCAGCGCTGCATATTTAAGTCTCTTGTAGCATCTCTAGAAATGTAGGTGCTCTGAAGCATCACATAAATCTCTCTCTGAACTACTGAATGTGCACTGACCCCACACAAATCATACCCCTGCACTCAACCTTGTGCCACAAGAGAAATATTCTACTTTGCAAGCAGGGTCACGACCCCCTGAGCTCTCCCTGGACACAGGGGACTGATCCTGCAAAGAACCTGAGGCTGCTCAGCACCTCCACTCGCTGTTTTGACTCCTGCAGAACGAGGTCTCTTGCGAGGACAGTGATTTTCCAGGTCCATCCACCCCCGAAGGATGTCCAGAGGCTGCGGATCTGGAGAACAAGAGCAGCTTCTCTGCCCCGTTGGCTCTGCCCCTGCTCCGCCCCGCGCCCGAGCCAGCCCCTGCCTGTGTCACTCACATCAATGCCGTCCTTGCCAGATGGTCCAGGGGGTCCTTGTGGTCCAGGAGGGCCTTGTGGTCCAATTCTCTGAAGGGACTGGGGAAAAGTGAGAGACAAGAGCTTATTTTTCATCAGAAGAAACACGTGGGCAAGATCAGAAAGCAATGGCCAAGTCCCACCGCTTAACCCAAAATCTGCACCCCCTGCCAGCCTGGGTGGGCTCAAAGTTGCTCCAGAGCAGTGCAAGGCTCTTTGGAAAACCTTGAGCACATCCCCAGCTCCTTGCACTGGTGGCTTATCCTGGGAATCCAAGCTGGTCACTGGGCAGCAAAGGGGTTTGGCTGTGTAGGAAATTGTTCTGACTACAGGCACGTTTTGGGTTGGGCAGAGGAGGAAATGCAAAGCCCATGGAAAAGGTGCCAAGTGCTCGGTAGAAATAATTAATTTATTGCCCCAGTCTGATGGGCTGATGGCAAAGCCAGGCAGACACCAATGAAGACAGGAGGAGAAAGGGAAAGTCTCCTCTCTGAGCAGAATGCCACTTAAAAATCTGGGATTTTAGAAAGTTCTGAGGTGGGGTGAAGGAAAGAAAGGTCCAATAAATGACTTCTGTATGGAGAGGGCTCCAGAGAGCAACTTGCTGTAGCTTTAGGGAACAAAGGTTTCATTGTAGAAGCAGCTCTGCTCGCAGCAGAGTTCTGAATTCCCAAGCCAGGCTGCGAAAATTCCTCACTAACAATGAAGAACTCACGGAGGAGTCACTTCCCCAGACAACAATATCAACACCAGACAGGGAAGTTTAATACAGCTTCACATGTCAAGTGAGCAAGGGCTAAATATGCTGTAAGTGTAAAATTTGAAAATTGATTGAGGGAATGAGTAAGAAATTCTGATTCAGATAAAGACCCAGACCAGATCAGATCAGTCTCACTGGAAATCTGTTACTTCATTGTAAAAGAAAACTGCTTCTCTTGCATCAACACATCCCCCCTTTCCAAGGCTTTCTCTCTCATCATTGCAGTGCTGAATGGGAAAACAACACTTTTACAGGAACACAAACCAACAGTTTTTACACCTTCCCACCCAGGTACAAACCCAGGTGCACATTTGTAATAAACTTTAGACTAGTAACCTGCCTAGTGCCACATTTCACCCCACAGGTACAACACACAGAGCCCACTCTCTTTTACCCTTACAGGTTTTTCCTTGAGCAGGAGACACAAATGAGGTTTCTCACCTGAGCAGATGCTGTGGCCAAGAGCTGACACAGGGAGAGGAGCCCGAGGGCAGAGAATCCAGCCATGGTGCCCAGGCTCTGCCTCTCTCCCTTCCTCCGGGCCGGCCAAACCCTTTCTCCTCCAGGGTCCAGCAGATCCCTCCTCCTCCTGCCGGGTCTCAGCTTACCGAGCAGAGACTCCTCGCCTCCAGATAAACCTGTGGCTCCAGCTGGAGCAAGGCGAGAGGGGCCGAGCTTGGAGCAGAGGAGGTGGGAGAAGGAGGGGGAGCAGCGGGCAGCCAGAGCAGCTCTCATTCATGCCCTGCTGGGCAGCCCCAGCCTCCTCCTCCAGGAGCCGATGGAAGCGCTGGATTGGGAGAACAGACACAGGAGTAGAACTGGGTTAGTCCAGCTGCAAACACAGAGCTGTTCCTCAGGTCTCAGCCAGGACATTTCCCAAAGCCCATCACCACCTCTGTGCTGGACAGGTAAAAAGCACCACAAGGTGAGTTACGCAGTGCCTGAGGCCATCGAACTCCAGCAGGGACATTAACAAACCTGTAGCGGCGCAAAATCACCACCGAGAAATGCACTCACAGCTCAATGAGGTGCTTTGTTAGCTCTGGAGGTTGTTCACATCTGGTGTCAGAGTTTTTTTAGGGTGATCTGAAGAGCACCAACTGATTCCTTGGGAAATAATGAATGCTAGTCAGAAAACAAGACAATCACAGACAGATACAAGAAGGAAGGAAAAACGAGAAACACTCTCAAAGCCACACACAAAAAAAATTGAAATACTGCAAGGAAGGAAGAGGAGGACACTTCCCAGCTAGATGATCCCAAGTGGCAATAGAGTCATGAAGATGCATCTCCTGCAAAGAGCTTCACACTTCCCTTAACTGATTAAAGACAACTTCATCCAAAGCAGGGCTTGGAAGTGAAGAGGAACAGTGACAAGATTCCTCAGGGTTGAAATGACACAGTTCAGCTGGCTAGGAAGATGAGAGAAGTGGAAAAGCAAACTTTAAGAACTGAAACACCACATTTCAGCTTGGCATTCTGATGCTAGGAGGGTTGTATGAGCACACTGCATGTGTCTGTCCCAGCTCCCCAGCAGCCAGGATTCCTAGAGCTTTGGCAGAGGGATAAAGGACTCCGATTTACCAACTTCCCACAAGATTTTGTGGAACAGGCAGCTGGGGACAGAAAAGGAACATGTGTCTGTAAGTCTGATGGCTTCAGAGTAACTGGGATCCTTTATTAGACACCCCGAACCCCGAAGAGGGAGAGCAGTGCAGTCCCATGGACAGCTTTGCACAGCTTGTACCTCCTCCTCCACACTAAGGCCAACTGATGGCAGGAGGGAAGGCAAAGCAGACCCAAATTCCTCAGCCACACGTTGTCCAGAGCAAGCCAGGGCTTGGGGAGCTGCAGCAGGTGGAGCCTGCAGGAAGAGCCCTGGGAGTGTCCACCTTCAAGCCCACCCCACAGACCAAAAGGACTCCCAGTAACCCTCTCATCCCACAGGCAGAGGCAGCAGAGCTCAGGGGACACAGTGACTGAGAGGAATTGTTACCACAAAGACACCCCTGTCCTTTTGTCCTGAGGGAAAAAACCCCTGAGCTGAAGCTCCCGCAGCCAGGCTGGGCAGGTGCCCTCCTGCCTGGAGCCCCAGGCAATGCTCAGAGTCCTGGTTTGCTCTGCAGAGCAGCACAACACCCGTGGGACAATGGCTGCAAAGGCAATACAAACATACCAGAACATCCAGACACCTCATCCCTGGGAGTGTTCAAAGCCAGGCTGGATGGTGCTTTGAGCAACCTGGTGCACCTGGAAGGTGTCCCTTCCCCGGGCAAGGGCTTGGACCAAGATGAACTTTGAGGTCCCTTCCAACCCAAACCATGCTGTGACCCTATGATTTCCAAGCACATCATTACACTAGCAGCATGGGGTGGGGGTGTTTTCCCCAAAAACATTCACTGGGCACATCTTAGAGGTGGAGGAAGACTGGGCATCACCTCCACATGGAAGCAGCAGCAGGTGTGCCATGGTGAGCCCAGCAGAGCACCCACCTGTTGGAGAGAATGAAGGAACAGCTCACGGCTACAGGGGAGGGTGGTGGGGGGTAAATACATGGTCATAGCCTACCCTCAAAGGGGAAAAAATGCAAGTGGAAACTGATACGCATTAAAGTCATGCTTTAATAAGGGAATTAACATAACAGACTCTGATACAGCTCTGAGTGCTGGGAAACACCTTGTGAACTCACCACACACACCTACAGCCAAAACTAAACCAGGAGAGGAAAGGGGCTGGTTTGAGCACTCACTCCAGGCTGGGGCTCACAGTGAAATCCCATTAAACACAAAACCAAACCTCACCATAACAAGATATAGGATCTATGCCCCAAATGAGCACATATTCACAATGAAAACTTCATTAAATAAGAAAATTACTATAAATCTGTACAAAAGCCACAATTAACAATTCTTAGGAATCTTGTTAGGAAAGAATTCTCACTCAACATCTTCAAGTATTTATATCTGTAGTTAAGTGTATTATCATTGGCTATTTAACTCCATCTGTTCATAAGAAGAAAAGAAGTATTTTAAAAACATTAAAGCCTTTTTTCAGCAGGTGTGCGGCCATGAATATCAGATGTTAAGCTTGCAGACTTTTATTCCCACGCATGTATGTGGCATGCTGGATCAGAACCTACAGTCTGGGAAGGCAAATCACCCCTCAAATCCCTTGAAACATGAAGCTTCTTAAGAGCTGCAGCAGAGAGGAAAAACATTGACATTGCACAAGCTGCTGCATCTGCTCTCTGGCCATCTCCTACACAAACCAAACATCACCAAAGAACCTCAAAACCAACCCAAACAAGCTGAGCAAACAGCAAGTCCAGCCCTTCAGGCTGTTGGAAACAGTTTCCTCTGCTTCATGAAAACAGATCCTCTGTTGTACATTTCTAGGAGTGAAGGTGCTAAACGGTTTTAATGCTCCTTCAGACTCGGTGGACTATTGTGTAAGCACGGCAGAACAGCTGACAGGGAGGTCAGGAACACTGAGGCAGGCAAAGAGCTGGCAAGGTCTGAAAGTAAATTCTTGAGGGCTGGAAATAAACGAACCAGACAAGCGTACCCTCTCCAATTAACGTTTCAATTATCTGCCCCACAAAGCCCAGTGGTTTCCAGACAAGCTGCACTGCAACATGCCCTGGCTGCCTGACATTAAAGGCAAAGCAACCCTGCCCTAAGTAGGAAATGGGTTGGATCTGACACATCAAACCTCACGCCATGGGCCCGCAGAAAAGAGCCCCCCAGGCCACTCCAAATTAGCAGCAAAAGCTGAAAAAAAATGCACTGGGAAATATTTATGCTGTTTTGGCAACTGAGAAACGAGGGCCTTTGAAACAGTCATGGACACAAAAATCTGTGGAAGACTATACAGGGTCTAAAAGTGGTGGGAAAACCTGGGTAAGAGCAGCTCTAAAGAGTTTTATGCAAAACCTGGAGCTTTTTCTCGTAGAAACCAGTAGGTAATTTGTAGTCTTAACAACTCTAACAAGAACTACAAAGCAACCTCTGTGGGGATGAAGAGAACTAATTACTCAGCACTTTGCACCTCAGAGAACAGAATCTCTACACAAAGGTTCATACTGGTCAGAGACACATTTTGGCTACGCTTTTTATCCCAGCCTAAAGCCAAACCAACTTTGCTTACAGAAGGAGAGGCAACTATACTCTGACATAGTGTGAAATCCATATACTCATCTCTTTAACAGCACTTTTGCCAGGAAAAAACTCCTGGTAAGGTCCAGCCTTTCACAATAACAAAGAGAAGTCACACAGTAGTAGAAAGGCCTGGCAAATTAGGTCATGCTGTCTTACATTAAAAATCATGTCTTTAATAAACACTTAAGTAATTCAAACAAGGAGACAGATCAGTTCTCCTCTTCTCTTTCAGTAGGGACATAACCAGAATCAAAGCAAAGTGCAAAAATCCCCGTTGCTCCAAGATAGCCCTGAACATCAGATAAAACCCAGGAACAGGACACAGCCTGTCCGTGAAGATGAGTAAATGAGTCTTCCTCTTTATGGTAACCAAGAGCTGGATCTCAGTGAGTTTACTAGAGATGATTAAAAAACCATGGAAGAGTGAGACAGGGGCCAGCTAAATCATCCCAAAAGGTATTTATTCAGTTCTCCAAGCCACCAAAGCTGGCTCCCAGCAGCCAGGGCAGTGCCATTTCCGCTGGCTCGGGCGCTCGCCGTGCTGCTCTCACTCTGCTGCTCCCTCCTCTCCACCAGGCTCTGCTGCATTCTCAGAGCCTTCAGCTTTTTCTGTTGGGACCTCAGCACCGTTTTCTTCAGGACAAGCAGGTGTCATGCCCTGCTCATGACTCTGTGGAGCTTGCTTCTCACCTGTGTCTTCTGCTTGCCCTTTTTCGCCTGCATTTTCTGCCTTTTTCTGCTGTCCTACCCCATCTAGTTCAGTTTTACCCCCCAGGAGTTTGCTGTTGCAGTGGTGCTGATCACCTCCTGCTGAATCTTGGTCTCCATTCGACTTCCAGCCATCCTTGATTGGATCAGTGCAGCCAGTCCTGGGGAGCCTGGAAGCAGCCGAGGGTCCCACAGCCCCACCATCTGCATCACCGCCACCACCCCCCTTCTCACTTGGCACTTCCACGGCTGCATTTTTCTCACTGACATGTTCTTTCCCACCCTCACCGTTAGCAGCAGATGGATCTGCCTTGGCACCAGAGGCTGAGGGCCCCATGCTCAGGTTTATGGCCAAGTTGACTGGTTTGCTTCTCAATGTTCTTTTATCAACTTTCCTGCGTTTCACGGCTGCATCCGCGGCCTCCGGAGCCGCCGGCTCTTTGGTGCTTGAATCATCTTCCTTTGGTGCTTCCTGGTCCTCTTCCACCTGGGATTCTGGGCCTGAGGAGGGGATCTCTGCATCAATTGCACACTCTCCCAGATTATGGGAAATGTTTTCAATATCAGCAGAGTTTTTCAGCGATCCATCCCCTTCAGCATCTGCCATATTTGCACTCAGTTTTCTCTTCTTGCTCTCTTTTGTGCAATCATTCTCTGCCGTACCCTGCACTTCTTCAGCTTCACTTTTTAAATCCTTCTCCTCCAGCTGGGCAAATGAAGTTTCTTTCTCCTCTTCATCATCTCCTCCCTTCAAAACACATTTGCTTACCTTCTCCTTTACATGCTCATCACTCATTTCAGGCTGCAACTCTGCAGCATCTCCAGCTTTCCGTTCCACCTCTGGAGACTGGTTCTGCTCCTTCCCCACAGAATCCCCACATTTTTGACATGGAGTGTCCTGTTTTTCCTCAGGCCTTTGGTGCAGCTGTGGCTTGGCAGAGCGGGGTCTGTACTTCTGGAGTTTGTCACGAGGCCCCCACACGAACTTGCTCTGAGGTTTGAAGTGTTGCCAAGCGTAGTGGACGAGTTCTCTCCTCTTCTCTTTGCTTCTGACAGTGAACAGGAAGTAATCCAAGGCACTTCTCTTGACATTTGGTAATGTCTCCTCAACAAGAGTTTCTGTGAGGAAAAACTTCACCAAGTGCACTTGATAGTCTTCATATCCCATCTCCCCCAGGCACTTCAGGATGCGAGTAATCCTCAAATTGTTGTGGCTGAACCTGAAGGGAACAGATAAGCAAAGCTGTCAAGGGAAAGTCTTACAGGTCACCGAACCTCTGGGGCATGTGCAAAACATTTTATCATTTATTGACTATGAGCCATTAAAGACTATTTGACAATGCAAATGGGAGCACACGTGGGCTTACTTTTAACTCACCCACTGCTGCTGTTTGCCTTCAGCAGCTCTTTCCTAACCCTCCTTGAGTAGATAGGATTCATCATCTCAACTGCTTGGAAAGGTTTTGGCTTTCTGAATCAGCCACCAGTAGACAAGAGCCACCCTACTGGGGCAGATACACAAGTCCTGCCCCTGACAGAGACCCTACAGGGTAAGCCTGTAGTGTTGAGACCACAGACATCAAAGAACGCTGCCAAAACCTCCGGACTTAAGCCAGACACAGCTGGTTTTTCCTTTTTTTGTTTCAATACTTGACAGACTTCAAGTTGTTTTTCTCTTTTGTGATTATGCCCACCCCTTTCAAGAGGTTAATATCACAGGGAAGGGTCATTACTCCACAAAACCTGCGGTAATATAAAACCATCCCATTTGCAGAGCACTTTTCAAACAAGGACTCAAAGCAGTTTACACACATTAAGGTGCTTCATAAACAGTCAGGGAACCATATGGAGAGACTTCTATTTTGTAGCTTAACAGAAAAGAAGTTAAAAATATTTTCACTAGATAACATTTATCAACAAAAGTCTCCATTCCTCAATATTTGAGGATTTCTTTGATTTTGATGTCCCCCCTGCCCCAAGAAGTGCCTGGCTGCAGTAAATGATCAGCAGCATCAACACACTCACCTGTTCAAGTTTTCAAATCGTTCACGCCAATTCTCTGCTCTCTTAAGTTCTCCAGTTTCTTCATTGACCAGATGGATTCCATAAAATCCCAGCATGAGCTTGTAAGCACGGACAAACCTGTCCATAACTTCCTTGGACTTCCTAAAGGCCTGAAAACAAGACACAGCAATTAGTAAAAGGTGCAACTCCCTAATTACCTGCATCAGTTTAAGTGGCACCTGAATTATAAACAAGGATTGATTTTATCACTAAGCATTTCATTTGCTGACACAAGACAGGCAAACGCTTCACTATGAGCTCTGTGCACACTAAAAACCCAAGGAAACGATGGAAAAAACCACCAGACTTCAAACAGAAGGTATTTAGGGGAAATCCTAACATCCTTCAGATCTCAAAAAAAAAAAAAGAGACCAAAGCTTTAAATAAATACCTGAATTTCTTGACAGGTGAGGGGCCTGGCACGCCAGTTCATCCCATGTTCACGTAAAGGGAACAGCCTGAAAGGAAAGAAATTTTCAAGCCAGATGAGCAAAGATGACATCCAACCCAGAGTACCCAACTTATTAGAACTAAAAAAGATTCCAAAACTTGCAATATCACATGCATCACGTGGAGAGCTCCCACCCTTATGGACATAGAAGTAGTTTTCTAGTAAATCCCTCCCATAAAAGCGTTGTCTACACCAATAACAAAAAACTTTGCTTATGTGGATCTTTCTCCTGGCCCTTTGTGCTCCAAGACCACAAATGACTGAGATCTCTTGCCACAGCTGCACTGGAAACCTGTGTTTTCAAGAGTTCCAGTGCATTGCTTCCTGAGGAATACAACTCAATTAACCAAAGTAATTCTGGGCCTTGTGTGAAGCTGAAATCAGGAGCACAGATCCACCCGACATTTCAAAGAAGCACAACCAGAAAGAGGCACTGTGTTCATGCAGACAGTTTACCACTGTATGTAAGAATGGTTTTCTTCCAGCATTTCATACTTGTCCCACCAGGATGAAAGCAGAGTTTCAATAAACACACCTGCAAGGAAAAGGAAAAGGTCAGGCAAGAAATTACACCAAATTAAAATTAGAGTTAGCCAGTCACTTCACATAGCTCACTACCCACACCCAGGTATTTACACACAGGCATTAGCTAATCTTGACAGGACAACCAGCCAGAAAAAAACCAAATCTTAGTTTTCTACCACTAAACAGGGTATTAAAGAAAATACAGCAGGAACATTTTAAAATGGTCATTCTTGGTGGGTTTTTGTTTGGCTTGGGTAGTGTTTTTGGTAGGTTGGTTGGTTTTTTATTAATTGTCTCACACGGATGAAACTACTCTCTCATCAATTCAACCAGCTGCAGCAGATGGCATCGAACAGCCACCACACAAGGTACTCACCGTGGGGCACAAAAGCAATCTCATTTTTATAAAAGCTCAAGTTCCACATCTCTTCTTCCTCCTCATTTTCTGGTTCTTTCAAATCCTGGAGACGAGAACAAGAAATGAACAAGCAGCAACCTTTTAAAAAGCAGTAATCACTCCAACACTTCTCCTTGCTTTCCCTCACATTCCCTACACATTTCAAGCTAAATCCTCGAAATGTGCTTTGGGAAGTAGCAGCTTGTTTCTGATGCACCCACACACATATCATCCCTTCCCCCTCACAAATGAACCCTTTGAAGGTGCTGAGCCTGTAAATGCAAAGGCAAAAGGGTGCTCCCAGATCTAGGAAGTGTTCCTGAAGGTAGAAGAGATGAGGAGGAGCCCCAGGAGCACGTACTGGGTAATGGTTTCTGTATCTCTGCAGGTCTCTCGCCGCAGTCCAGTTGCGCCTCCAGCTGCACTGGAGAGAAGAGACAGAGCAGAGACTCAGAATCAAATCACCTTCTGTAAAATAAAATAAAATAAAATAAAATAAAATAAAATAAAATAATGTCCTGACTGAATTCAACACCTCCCACAGGTTCCTCTGCACGTGCCCTGCACTCCCAGCACCCCCAAAACCAGCCAGATTGGTGCTGTAGTCATATCTCTGCAGTCCTGAAGACAAAGTTAAACCAAGAGAAGTTAACACCATCTCCTGTAACCAAAATACTTCTTTTTCCTTCTCACCTTATTAATTAAGGTTTTTATGTTTTCTGTGTATCTTTTATCCCAGTTGGGTTTGCCAATGAAAATGATCAGAACAAGCTGGAGATCCCAAATATGACAATGTCATTCTTTTTCTTTAACTCAGAGGTTTTAAAACAAGACATGTCTCTGAGTTGCTATAAACCCTAGTGAAGACAGAGGCTAGACCTTAAAATTGTACAATTTAGGATGCAGAAATATCCCTTGAATTCAAGATTCTCATTCCCTGTAGACATTACTGAAATAAAAGTTTTCTTCATCTTTGCTTTACGCTCAAGATCAGCCTTGCTGATTCAGACAGTGGACAGCAACAGAGCCACATGGTCACATGAGATATTTATTTTATTGGACTTTTCTTCCAATCATAATCTTCATTACCACCCATCTTTCCAGGTAATCAAACTTTATGTCAAGCCTACTGGAAAACCGCCCCAAGACAGCAGTGAGGAACTGGAGCTTTGATCCTGCAAATAAAAAGCATTTAGTTGGAACATTCTGAAACCAATCTCCACTAAGAAAATAAAAAATAGATACAAAATGAGAATACCCACAGCAGTGACTCACACGATCCCTATTAGTTGCCAAGTGACAGATTTACCAGGTTACAGCTGAATTCACTGTATTTTATGCATAATTCAAATTGCTACAGAGAAAAACCTGTGGTGCCACATGAACAGGCACCAGGTTCTCATCACAGATGTGCTAGATTCATTCCAAGTGTCACATTTAGACAGAATTCACAAAGAACAGCTTCATTTCCTCCTCTGAACTTCATGGAAATAGAAACTGTAAGTATGACTTTTAAAGTGCATTTTAACTGAATTATATACACATTTATTTATACATTTGATTACCTCAATGATAAGGGATTTTGTTACACTTCACAAGCAACAGACAGGTTTAATCTTGCTGAGTGCTGAACCATCGTATCCCAAACCTTGACAGCATTTTACAGTGTTCTATCAATTGAGAACCACGAAAAGGAACAAGACTGCTCATGAATAAAGGGCACCCAAAGCACAGCACAGCCAGAAGGTTCAATGCCAGCTCACAGAGAGAACAGGGAAGTTGGGAAATGGGGGTAAGATGTTCAGAGTCTTGCAAAATAACCATTAAAAGAAATTTAGAAGAAAGAAGCAGCAGAAACTCCCAAGTTATTTCATAATCTCATTTGATATTTCTTAACATCACATGCACAGAGAAAAATAAAACCACCTTCTAACAAACACTGATCACTGATTCATTAATTATTAAGGCTGTAACTGGTCTACATTTGTAGCACCTTGCTGTAATGAAGTCACCCATTCAGTTGCCCTGATGACATTTATGCCACAGTTATGTGGCTTTAATGACAGTTTTGTTCCCCATTACAAAATAACTAATTCCCAGAAATTCTTCACATTTAAGGTTCTCAAATAACATCCTTGAACACAGGTGGGACAGGAGAACAGTAGACTGGGTCCCACCTAGGAAAAGAACTGGTTTGCTGAAGAGTCAGTGCAGGTACAGGGACAGATGCAACGCCTCGGTGTAAGGGGCTGTAAGGCTCATCCAGAAAGAAGCTGGATGCAGGGAAAAGGGAGTCTGGAGCACAGCAACCAAGAGAACAAGATGGGGAAGCAAAGACAGCAAAAGGCAGCTTTGCTCCTCCAAGTAGGTGCTGTTTCTGGGTCTCTACAAACTTCCAACTTAAGGCCTTTCTTTCCAGGTTAGAAACACAAACTAAACAGCGAGGCTGAAACTTCTCTGTAGAAATCAAACACCTTTTTGCCTCACAGCAGAACTCAGTGGGTTTCACCCTCCAAGCCTGCATCACACCAGGCAGAACATGCATTGCTGCAGGAAGAGTGAGGGAAGCAGAGAACACAGCCAGGAGAGGGTGACACAAACAGGATCTGGCTGAGCAATCAGCTGGAAACCTGCTGTAACCAGAAGGGATGTGGATTGTGAACAAGGCACAGGAATGAGAAAGATGACAGAGTCCAGAAGAGTGATTGAAACCTTTTGTTGATGGAGATTCATAAGGCAGGACCACAGGGTTTGTTACTGAAACACCTGATCATGAACTCTAGGTGTTACAGCAGCCTCAGAGGGAACTTTTAAACTGAACACAACCCCCAAAGTTTTCAAAGCTCTCTCGTGGAAACTGAAGGCACTGAAATGCAAAAGAGCTGGAAAGACACACCTGCAGCAACTAGGCCGTGAACACTCTCAGAGACACAAGCGAAATGCAAAGACAGAAGCAGAATTTGAAGTTTGTTTTGAAAGTGCATAGTGAAAATAACAATAAAAAACTCTAACCTCAGTACCAAAGAAAGACATTAGACGCTTCAGGAGTGAAGAAAACCATCCAGGCTGAGGGGAGAAGAATGAGAATTAGTGTAAAATAAGCAGAAGTAGGAACAAGTTTGGGAAATTGATCCATGCCTTTGACAGGCTGCAAAGGCATAAATGGCCAGCAGAAGATTTACTGCTTCTTTGTGCACTCATTCTCAGTGCCCTTACAATTTTTCAGGCACTGTCAGACAGAGGTGACTACACATTCATCACTGAAGGAAGAGCTCCTCTTTAAAAATGCAGAACAATATTCCAGGTGCTGAAAGTCTCAGCGACAACAACATCCTCCTTTGTAAGGCAAAGCTGGGAAAGTCCACTCACTGGAGTGAAAAAATGGTCCTTGCTTTTACAGTTGTCACAATCCAGAGCTCCTCTAAGAAAAAAAAAGAACCTGAAGAATGAACACATTCAAACAGAATAATGGGAATGCTCTGGAGTTATCAAAGCTTGTGAACTCCAGCCAAGTACAAAAGAAAGTTGATAGTGCCCTCAAACAGCGCAAAACACTTCAAAGGAAATCTCTGCCTCTTCCCTTCAGAATTACAACTATTCCACCCAAAATACCTTCGGCCTTTCCCAGATCTATGTGCACAGAGAATTTATTTTTCCTTCAAAGAGTGGTTATTTCTATATTTTAATGCTTATTAAGCAAAAAAGAAAGCTTAATATTAAACTCCTTTCAAACTATATTCATTAGAAAGCTTTACCTGCCTATTTATACTTCAAAAATAAGACTGAGTTGCTGAAATGAAACTCGAAGTGAAGGACTGGTTTCCCTTTCCCAGAAAGGGGAGGAGTTAAAGGACTGTAGTGTGTTTTGCCTGACACAGGAACTACTGAAAAGGAAAACGTTGCATTTACCAAAGCAGTGCTGGAGAAGAAATTACTGACACCCAATGTCAAACTGAAAAACACTGATGCTAAAAACAGGAACCTCAGATAAGACTAACAAATTCCATTTATTCCAAATAAACAATATTTTAAGGCACCAGACACAAGTGCTCATGTTTTGCAGCACCTTGCTCAAAACTGCACACATACCTCTAGTTTTTAAAACACAGCATTTTCTGGTTTTCAAAGTTGCTCTACACAGGCTCTCTAAGAAATTAAACATGTCTAGGACACACAAAGAGTTACAGCTCATTTTAAAAACTGAGCAGATGTTATGTAATGGGTTTTTATTGATGACACAGAAGAGCCTAGGGAAGGCCACCATACAAAGCTGAGGATATCAACCACAAACTCAAAAGCAAGAACATCAGTGCCATCATGTGAAATCCAGCGGCCAGCAGCAGCGGTGAACAGGCAGGTGCCACACACAAAACAGAACCTGTATTTATGGGATAAAGTACCCACATCATAGGGAATGGTGCGGAAAAACATATTAAAACCCAGTCCATGGCAATGTAATGGACCTTAAGGAGTCATGAAGTGACAGCCTCTGTCTGCCCTCCCCTCCTCCAGGGGGATTTGCTTCCTGAGCGGACAAATTCTGTGCAGAGGATGCCCCGGAGGGCCGCGGTGCCTCCCCCGGCAGCGAGCTCGCCGTTCCGCTCCCGGGAGAACAGGGAAGGAAGGGTCGGGAAGGGGCTCCGGCTGCGGGGCCGGGGCACAAAGGTCTGCAAGGGGTCCCGTCCCGCCCGTAGGCTCCGCTCTGTCCCCGTGCCCCCCACACGCACCTGGCTGTGCCGGCAGCCCCCCGCCCGGCCCTGCCCCGGCTGCTCCCCCGCATCCTCCGGCTCCTCCGCCGCCGCTCCCTCCGGCTCGCCTCCGCCGCCATCCTCCTCCTCGTCCTCCTCCCCCNCGGCCCGCCCACCGCAACGGGAGCGCAGCAACAGCATCCCACGGAGCCGGCACTCCCGAGAGCGAAGCGGGGCAGCGAGCGGCTGCGCTGGGGTCTGTTAAAGCAGTTGCGTTCGCCGATACCCAACTTCACATCCGGACAATTCCTAAAAAATCTGCGTTGCGGGAGTGACCGTGAAATCATCCCCAAGTGGGGCTTTCCTTGCTACGAGGTTGGTGCTGAGTGGTTGCACCAGTACACGCTATTATCGACATATTTTTACTTTAAGCGACAAAAACATTTCATTGGTAGAGCAAAAATTTTTGAATAGAATTCCACGGATGAGAAGGATTTGCCCACAGGGACGTGAGACTTGTGTTACAAAATCTGCACTTAATGGCCAAAATCTATGTAGATCACGACAAAGTAACCAGCACTTAATTGCTACATTACTTTCAAAATAAGTTGGGCCAGATTTTAATCAAGTCACACAACAACTGCCATTTAATAAAATAAAAACAAGTCAAATTTATTCTTTGTATAAAACAAGAGAAGCAAATTAGGCAGACAAGAACTTGGCTGTGTACCTAGAATAAAAGCAAAAACTAGAAGACTTCTAGTGCCTCACCATGAAGGCAATACTGAGAGATCAAGAAGTAATTCTTCTTTTTATTAACTGATAGTTAATATAGTGAAACAAATTCAGTACCATTTCAACCTGCTTCATTCACCATTTAACAGGTGTTTGTTGACTGCGATCCATCTTTTGACAACACAAAAATAGTAACTTCATCAAATCTCAATGTTCTAGCATATAAAAGATAAGCATTACAATGTCAGCAAGATTCTTCAGTTGTAGAACAAAACAAACATTTTGGAAAACCAATTCCATTCACATCTACTAAAACTGCTTTAAAAAAATAAATAATTAAGTACAAACCCCACTGTTATTCACTACTGTATTACAAATGGATGAAGCAACACCTCCACTTGCATGCACAGCTCAGCTGATCCCTTACAAAACCATGTGTCATCACCAGATGTTTTATTTAGGACATTTATTAATTATTTTGGCTAGGGGCGTTATAATTTTCACTTTACTTATGGTTGTAAAATGTTATATCAAAAAGGGTGGAATGAGGCTCCTCCAGCAAAGAGAGCAAAAGAACACTTCAAATGCAGTAGTTATCTGCATTTCATATAATTTTAGTTTTACTGAACCAAAAAATTGAGACATTTGATACAAATGGAAGGGAAATGGCCAAACATTACCCACAGATGGTCTGTAACACTCACAGACAGCAAAGGCAGAAAAAGCAATCCTGCATTTACAGAAATCACCTCTGCTTTTGATGGTCTGAGGCCCTGTGCCCCACTGGGCACTAGTTCCACGAGCTCTGCTGACACAGAGTGTGTTCTATGAGCTGTGCTGACACTGAGTGTGCTGCTGGTTTGAAATGCAGCCCTGGCACTGTCACACCCACCCTCCCCAGTGCCAGCTTTGTCCCCTCGCCCCGGCAAGGCGGCTCCTCGCTGCTGCCCAGAAAACACCTCAGGAGAGACAAAGCCAATGTGCAGATTCCTCAAATACTGGCTCAGGTATCTCTTACTTCCTCCAAAAGTTTATGTAGCAACTGTGCTGCTCCTCGTTTTTCCTGCTCCCTCCTCCCATCCCAGAGTTTTTCACTGCTCCTCCTCAGCTCTACGTCCTGCGTCGTTTGGCGGCGCTGGGACTCGAGGGGTTGCTGTTGGCATTTAGAACCTTCTCGGTGACTCTGTTGCGCTTCCTCTTATCAGACCCTTCTTTGGATCCAGGATCTGATGAAGTTTTCTCTTTCTCTTTGCTGCTTGGCTTTTCAGTTGTTTTTCCTAAACTTCCAGAGGGTGCAAAAACTGAAATAGGATCAAAGTAATGATTCCAGATCAGAGTCATACACATAGGCAAACAAGAGTGATATCAAACTTCTTTATATTCCATATAACTTCTCAAAACAATCAACTCTCAGCATACTTGTCCACCATTTAAGTCTTACTTTCAGTTCTAAAGGAAAAATCTCTGAGAAAGGCACATCTTGCTTTTATTATTTGCTTTAAAGACAGGCATGTATTTTGACAGGCTAAAAATCAAACTCATTAAGTGGAAGTAAACAGCACTTAATATTAAAATACTTAAAAGGAACATTTACACAAACATAGGACCAATCTATGGAATTTATAATCAGCAGCAGTCATTACATTTGGTATCATAGATAGATTTTAAAACTGAACACCCAAAATGTGAAATTTAATATATTTTAAAATACATTTTAGATCTTTTATTACAATCTTTAAACACCACTTATTCAGTGATATAAATATGATGAAATTATATAGTTAGCAGTTGGCTTGGTCTGGTAAGATAAACAGCAGGATCTCTACTGTTCACATTTGACTTGTTCTACAGCAAAGTGTTAGGAAAACAAGCCTTTTATTTAAAAGCAGCACGATAATGAGAATAAAATAAACACTCTGCCCACCTCCCCATTTCAGCACACAATTTTACAATCTTTTTTGATTTATAGGCCCTATTTCCCCCATGACTACAAAGTTCCCAACACAGAGCATTTAAGTTCAATAAAATGAGACTCAGCTTTCTTCCAGAGATCCTCAGATTCCTTCAGACTCCCAGGGGTTTTTCAAGTACATATTAAAGCCAAAAATCTCCAAAGCTATACAACTTTGCACAGATGAATTAGGAGCAAAGAAGAAATCTTTTCGATAAGCAGCTGCTTACTCTGTGCACTCTTAAATTAGTCAAGTTCTTAGCATGAGCACAGGCTGAGTACAAATCACAAAGTACACTGCATTTGGATTTACATTTTAACATTAATTTCTCAATTACAGTTGGTTTTTAATCTCGTATTACACAGTAGAGAGTTACAAAATTACCTTCTTCAGGACCTGCATGCGTTTCCATCTCTTCTTTTAAAATTTCCTCTTTCACTTCTTCTTCCATCATTACTTTTCCTACAGAAAGGATTGTTATTAACGGTTAGGTGGTTTTAGGGAGAGTTGTGTTAAAGATCCTGAGATGAGATTAAAGCAACCAAGAATCAGCAACTGCAATCACATCTCACCTTCTCTCACTTCTTGAATCATTTCGTCAGGAAGAGCAAAATTCTTCTCTATATTAGGGAATGGAAGAATCTCAGATTCATGCTTAGAAAGAAAAGAAGGATCTCTGTGAGTGGCTGGTAAAGACTTTAATTTGAATTTTGACATGCATTCTTAAATTCTATTTTACATGCAATTAGGAGCTAAATAATTCTTAACAAGACGCTTCAGAAGTTAGAGAAGCAGGAGGCTTCTGATATCAAACTGATTCTAAGGTACCTGAGATCACAACTCATGATCATTTGAGATCATTTTTGGAATCCAAACATAGCAAATTCTTATGTAAACACACTACAACTTTCTCATTTGACACTTACGTATGTATCTAAACATTTTCTGGATCAGCATTTAGGCAACAAAGTCAGAACATGGTATCAAAAAACCTCAAAAAACCCTCACAAGCCACTGCAGGTTTTATTGTCTCCTACCTAATCTACTTTTACTCAGGGAAAACCCCATCAACTCACTGGAATGACACCTAATTCTAAGTATCATGAAAGGTACGACAGGCCCAGTGATTTTGGCCTCCCAAAACTTCTGAACTCAATGAAACCATGTGGCAGCACCAACCCTTTATACTCACAAGAGCCTGCATATCATACATGGTGCTCAGATGGTCCCAGATCACTTTAGATGAGATCTGCCGTCCGATATTCTGGCTGAATTTATCGCGGATACAAATCATGTGGAAATGGCGATTCACACCTGGGGGAAGAACCCAGTGCAATTAATGTTGTTAACAGTTTTATTTATGACATTCAGAGATATACGTAAGTTTATTTACTTATGAAAGAACTTTATTTACTTATGAAAAGCCATGTCGTGACAAGGAATCCATACATTATAGGAGAGAGTTGGCAGCTGGGCAGGCTGATCTTTCACCCTACACTGCAGGTATTATTCTTTGCGGACCTGAGGATGCCCCTGTGGGTAATTCTGACACACAGAGCTTTTAGAGAGGCTGTGTGAGAAACAACTGGAGGAAAGTATTGGGAGTGCTGTGTCCAGCTCTAGGCTCCTGAGTACAAGAGAGACACGGAGCTCCTGTGCGGGTCCACCAAGGGCAACAGAGATGAAGGAACTTGAACGTCTCTCTGACAACGAAAAGCTGAGGGAGCTGGGTCAGTCCCCAGAAGGGATGTCTAAGAGGGGACTTCAACAACGTTTATAAGTATCTAAAGGTGGGTGCCAAGAGGATGGACCCAGGCTCTGCTCGGTGGTGCAGAGCAATAGGACATAAAGCAGTGGGCAGAAACTGATGCACAGGAAGCGCCACCTAAATACGAGGAAGAACTTCTTTACTGCGACCACTGGAACACACTGCCCAGAGAGACTGTGGAACCTCCCTCACTGGAGATATCCCAGAACGGTCTGGACACAATCCCTTGCCATGTGCTCCGGGACGACCCTGCCGGAGCAGACGACCCCCTGTGATCCCTGCAGCCTGACCCGCTCTGTGATGCTGTGGAAGCGCAGGGCGGGCGGTCACACGGCAGCTCAGCGGCCCGGCCGGGCACAGCGCTCCCTCCCACAGGCCCCGCCGCAGCCCCGCGGCTCCGGGCCGGCTGCAGGGCGGGCGCGGAGGCCGCTGGNTCGCGGGGTTCCTCTGGACGGGGCCGCCCCGCGCTCGCACCGCCGGAGGCGGGAGCTGAGCACCGGGACCCAGCCCTGAGGGACGGGGCGAGGCCGCGGCACTGCCCGGGAAGGGCCTCGTGGACTTCTGGGAAGAGCGATGTGGACCACTGGGAAGCGGCTTCGGAACCTCTGGGGAAGTTCCTTATGGGCCTCTGGGAACAGCTTTTTGGGCCTGTGGGAAGAGCCTTGTGGACCACTGTCATGTTCTAGGGTTTCTTGCGCCGGTTGTGGAGGCAGCACAACGCTGCCATCCCAATGGGCTCCGTAGGGCTTCTCTGGATTTTGAGATCCCTGGGACTGGAGTGCCGGCACTGGGGGGTCACAGTGGGGGCTGAGGGCAGGACCTGCTGCCCAGGAAGCCTTGGCCAGCCCAGTGCTCACCCTCTGGGTCTGGGAAGTGTTGGCCAGTCCAGTGTTTGCCCTCACGACCCATCCTCATCCCGCCCAAGGAGCTGCCACAGTGGGAAGTTGTGCTGGGAAAAGTCCCGAGCACTGCAAATCCCCCCAGATCCCTCCTCCTTGGATCATTTTATATCAAATATCAACCTGGAATGGATGCTTAACAAATAACCGTGCCTGGCTTGGTTGCAAAATACAGAACCCACCAGCTTTGCCCATCATTTAAGATATAAAAAAACCCCAACTTGTTTGGGAAGAAAGACAATGTATCATTCCCTCTGAGATAAGGGGTTTTTGCCTTGGTAGGTATAATTAGACACACAGGCATGAAATGGGACTGCTGTTGCTTAGGTGATAGAGTTTTCCAATTGCTCACTCCTCACTTGAAGATTTAATCCATTTTGTGACATTAAAAGTGTTTCAACAGCAAATACCGATCACATCATATGCAAGGAATGAGTGTTCTGAATGAATAATAAAGTGGTGGGGGCAAACACAAGCAGAGACATTATTTTAATGCAAATTATCTAAATAATAAAAAGCAGGAAGGGAAAGATGCAATTTTCTGAAATTGAACTTTCTGTACCTGTTGATAACCAAAGAGTTGACTAGTATCGCTGCATTGGCCTTGGTGTAATTTGTACCCCAAATGGGTTAATCTGACATTTAATAAACATTTGAAATGAGTTAAACCCAAAACCATGCGTGAAGCCTTGGGAAGGTTGGTAGTGTGAATCCTGGATACAAATCCCCTTTTCCAGCGGGGTTCAGGCTGGCCTCTTGGAATGCTGTGGAAGTTCTCCAGGAACAGCTTCCTCTGAGAGCTCCAGAATGACAAGAGATCTTGCTGGAATGACTTCTCCTCATCAAGACTACAGGACTCTCCAGAAATATTCCTTCTGCCTGCTGTCCCCACTGTACCCGTGTCCTGGTGGTGCTGGACCTGCCTCTACGCAGCCCGGGCTTCACACTGATTTCCTTGTTTTGAGCCAAAATTACCTATCAACAGGACATTGCCCATCTCAAGTACAAGTCCTCATATTTTTGCAGTTAAACCCAGCCCTTAATCTCAGTCCTGTTTAACCTTTCAGTGTTTATTTGATCTGTGCTGCTGCCTAGTCCTCAGCTGCTCCTGAGAGAAAGGGTTATGATTTCCTGTGATGGCTGCACAGAAGGAGGAAATGAGTTCCTGAACAACTAAGTCCCCGTTTTCATACATGTTTCTAGGCATAGAAAAATGAAGGGAGAAAGAAAAGCAAATAAATTTCAGACTATAAAAATTGTTCCCCTGTAGAATAGTTTTCAAAGTTTTGCAGGAATAACTTATTTTTAAGCCAGTGTGAGACACTGAGTTTCAGCACTCTCATCTGTCACGTTATGCTCCTACTTAAAGACATCAGGAGGGAATAACGGTGTCAACTCAGACAGCAATTTTAATGTCACTAAGTTCTGATGGCTAAAAAAAGTAACGTGAAACAGAATGTGAAGAAACCTCTGGCTATCTCAGAAAATACAAAAGCATCTGAAAATAATTCAATTCAGTAGAATAATGTTAATTCAACAGGAGCAGTATGTGCTTAAACTGGCTGCTATTTTGTTCCAATCACAAATAATTACATTTCCCTGTGTCTAAATTCTCTTGTCATGTTCAATGCCTCTAGGAAACATATGGGAGCCTATAATAATGCCATGTACAGCCTCCACCTGGATTTTGACCAGAGTTTAATTTTTCTCTCATTAAATTTTACTGGGTTTTTTTTTTTTTTCAGTCACTGAACAGATTTTTCAGAAAAAATTACACTTCTCTTGTTCAACTTTAAGTCCTACTTTTGGGTTTAAGCAGATATGAGCTGTGGAAGACGTGCATGATTTTATTCCTTTCTTTTTCTTCCCACTCTTTAGGCTGATTTCAGCCTTAAAAACCGGGCTGGCTGTTGTGTCACCTAAGGGTGCTGAGCCCTTGGCTGGATCAGTGGTTCCCCCCCAGAAGATGATCAGTAATTTCCTAAGACTTTGCAACAACTGAGAAATCTGCCTGGCATTTGGCATTCTCCCTAGAAGCGTTGGATTTCTGGGATAAGCAATATGGCTACAACTATTTCTGTCATTATTTTAGAACACCATGTGCTAGTGCCCTTAACAAAGCAAAAATTTCATTCCAAATCCTGTAATTTTTGGTATGCCTCATGAACATTTGTAAAAGAGTGTCGTCTGCCTGCTTTTGCATTAAACCCAGTCATTTAATCTTTGCTGGGGGGGGTTTAGAACATCTTGGATATAGAATCTAACAGGATTTTTCTTCCATAGGTAAGAAGTATAGGCAAAAGTACATTTTTCTGGAGACTCTTCCTGCACCAAATTACTCTCAAACCCATAAATCCTCCTACAAAATAAGTAATCTCAGTGCCTTGGCACATTTCAATATTTCTGAATAAAATATCCTTTGTGACTTATGAGGACCTCCTGAAGAGAAGAGTTCTGATGTGATTTGTAAGCTTTAGCTGTACTTTCAAGATCCGTTTTTTTTTCCATGTGAAATCTGTGGGAAGTTTTGCTTTTACAGAGCTGTCCAGGGAATTGTCCAAAACTTGGAGCTTTATCATTTTGCATATCTTTTAATGAATCAGTGGAGATAGTTCTATATGGAGGTGGTTTTCTCCCTCTTAAACCTGTAAAGGAGGAAGAACCACAAAGATAAAGCTGTTTGTTGTTAGAGTCTTATCACATAACTCTTCAGAGCAGCATTACCTCTTCCTCTTTCAATTAATTACCTTTTTCCTTTGCTTAAAGGTATATTTGATTATATTAAACAGGGACATTGAATGGAAAATTCACTCTCAAGATCTTCCTTGCACGGCTTCTCACAAGCGCAAAGTAGGGAATTTAAATCAAGATAAGGGTGCAGCAGCAAGGCTGAGGGCAGCAGCTGCGGGGCAGGGGATCCATTCTGTTTGCTCCAACATATGTTCTCAAATGGAACTTTTCCCATGTGGTCAGTTGTGCTCGTTCTCCCAGCAGAGAGAGGCTTCATATTAGGTGGGCATCAGATGGCAAACCTTGGAAAAGTAGATGGAAACAGTGCAAATAATGATCTGTGAGCATGCACAGAGGTGTTCATTACTGCTGCTGCTGTGCTTTAAAATATCCCAGTGCAGAGGGGGGATTGGAGAAGGAAAAGCCATCTTACCGATTTTTCAGTTTAATAAATCCATCATAGTCCAGGCTTACAGAGAGGCATAAAGATGGACCAGTGGATTTATAATGAACAAGCTCAAGGTGAGCACAAGGATCAGTTCCTGGATCCTTGGCTATCCCAAGCTGACATCAGAGCATGCTTTACTGAAGGTGATTTTTACTGATAGTGCCTAAGCGTCAGCCAGACTAAAGTCCATTAGCCCAGCTGGGCAGCACAGATCCAGAAGGAATTCCCTTCCTTGACTGTTTCAGCATCGTGATTAGGATTGCTCAGCTCATCCTTTTCTTCTTGGGGGCATTTTGAAAAAATTATTTTTCAACCTACAAATACTAGTTTGTAAAATAGCAAAGAGCCAGCATGAGCAGAAAGGATCTTCAGAAGGGAGGCAGGGAAGCACTAACCCTGCCTAGCTGACATTAGAACGACAGCCACACTCAGCTTTCGCTGTGGCGGAGGGTGGCAGCAGATTTTCATGAAGCATGTATGCTCCTTTAAGCACACACAGAACTGCTCAGGGGTCTGGGAGATCCTTTTAAGGCCCTTTTTTTGGCATTTCATTTTTTCTGAGAGTGTTCACAAGCACCTTTCAGCAGCATCATCCCTTAGGCTACAACGTGTGGATGATGCCTAAGGTTGTTCCCTAGGATGGATCCTAAGCAGGGGCAAAAGGGACAAACTGCAGCCACAGCCAGGCAGGCAATGCTGCTGGCACAGAAAACAGCACAGAAAGCTGTGGGAGGAACAGGTCCGTTTGAAATTTGACTTGCAGTGATGATAAATCTGTAGAACCAGCCAGGCCTGAGCCAAATAACTTGTCAAGGAATGTCTGAATTTGTGTGATTTGTAGAAATAGGTCTCTAGAGTCAGTGTGTCTCTGAAACAGGAGTCCACAGAGTGCTACTAACTGGACCTTTTTTTCCTCAGTAGTCATGGAAATAAGTCCTGTCCTGTCTCCTTTGTCATTTTACAAACACTTCTGTTTTGATTCTAAATTTTCATTTGATTTACAGAAGCAAAACAGAGCTGTGTAATTCTGTCTTTCCTCAGGTACAAAGTGTGTAATTATTTGCAGTAAGGAATGCTTGATAAACCAACACACCTAATCCTGGAGCTTTATCTGTTGAATCAAATTCCTCACTGTCCATCACCTTGAGAAGAAATTGGATTCTCAGATATCATCAGTATATTTGGAATGGTTCCATTGGTAGAAGATGTTCTTAACCTGGGTCACTTTGCCTTCAACTAGGCAGATGCAGCCCTGGGTCAGGGGCAACTTTGCCTGGAGTTGCCTAAAGTCTCTGAGTTTTGTCCTTCACCATTTTCAATGACTCCACCATTACCTTTAATAACACTAAACCAGACTGACTGAAAAAAAAGTTTTGTTTTAGGCATAAGTGTGAATCAAAGGGGAAAAAATCCATTGATGTCAGTGAAGGTAGAATTCCCTATAGAGTGTGTTCTGTTTTCTGTTTATTTGGTTGTTTAGGAGATACCTGTAAGAGGAGACAGGGGACAATTGGTTATTGTTTTCCAGGCCTGAGACTCTTCCTTTGTTTTTTTGGGGTTTTTTTTCTGTAATTTACAGCACATACTGCAAAGCCAGTTATTCCTTCTCAAATAACACAGACAAGAAAAACCCCAAACAAAACTGAAATAACTGTATCAGTAATTTAAAGTATTTGGGTTAGATCTGAAGTGTTTCCATCTTCATAGCCAAAGAAATGTCAGTTTTTACCATGTGCATGCCTAGGGTGTCTTAGGAGCAAAAAAAAAAAAACCCTCAAGTAAATAAACAGGTTTAAAGAAAGGCTGTAGACAAAACTGTCATGACTGACATCACTATATAAAAATATGCTAAAAAAAATCTATATCTATATCAATCTGTTCCTGTTAAAAGGCCCACATACAGCTAACTATATCACCAAGGTAGAATGTGCAATTGTTTTTGTTATGGATTGATACACTTGGCCACTTCCTGGTTTCTGATTCAGCAGGCAGAACTTTATTTCAGTGCCTTGCTGCTTGTGTGGCAAAACACAGGGATTTTATAAACTGTAGTGTGATGCTGTAATTTGATGTAAAAGCCAATGATGCCAATGAGCGATTGCTTAAGAAGTTTGGCAAATTATGTGTGATATCTTCATGAGAGACTTAATTGCATAAACCTGCCCAGTGGATCAGCAGTTCTCTACTGCATCCAGAATTCTAATTACCCCTTTCTGCACTGGTTCCTACTCAGAGCAGTCATTACACTCTGGAGCTGCAGGAGTTTATAGTGGATTCACACAGGCTGACTTGGCCAATGTGCTCTGCTGCTTTGCTAAGATCAAGGTCTGTCTTTAAATTACTCGTCCTGCTTTATCCCTTGTTTATTTTGCTCAGTGGCCTCTACCCCAAAGTTGATATTTGAAGTTTGGAGCATTCACTCCAAGCTCCAACTTGAGATTCCTGTTGGAATGCTGCCTTTGCTGGGTCAGGTCTGTCAGCAATGTTACATATATATCATAATCCCCACCTGAACACATATGTTCAAGTGTTCTGAGGACAGCTGTGATTCACAGACCTCTTTTTTTCTCTGGAATGGAAGTAACTGAAAACTTGCACATTTAAATAGATTTTCTCTCTTTGCATTTTTGGGATAATGTCCCCCCCTTAGCATAATGGATAGCAGCCTTAACACTTTCCATTTCTTCAACTGCATCAATTGCTTTGAATAAGGATCTCATTTTCACATGACTCCTATAGACCTGATGGACCTAAATTCAATGAAAATTACATAAAATTGAAGAGAGCAAATGCATTGTAAGTGATGGCAGGGCAGCATTGTTACTATCTTCTACTTTGCATAATCGTGTTCGGGACAGAGGCTGGGAGCACATTCCACAGCTTTTCCCAGCAAGCTGTGGCTGGAAGCTTTTTGCAAAGAGACAGAGCTTCTCCTCCTATTCAGGATTTCTCAGTTGCCTCAGCCATTCATGCTGGTTTTATGCTCCTTGAGACACTATCAGAGGTAAAGTATTAAATTTAAGGCATTTTCTAATGGTGTTGGGGGTCATACTTGTAAAAGCTCACAAACTCTGTCTTTACAGACTGGAACAGGGAGGGATGAAGGGCTGATAGTGCACTCAGTGCTTTGGATCCCACCTCCACATCCTGGTGCTACTGACTCATCCTCCAGTCCCTGCAGGAGAAATCAAGTGCTTCTTGCTGTTCTCCCATTCTCAAAACCACCTCTGATGAGATCTGAATTACTCACACTTTTACATTCCCCAGAGAAAAGGAGATGCTGATACAGAAGGTGCCAATGTCTGTGGGGGTCTTTTTCCTGCCTTTCCAAGACTTTCGATCAGCCCTTAGGAATGGGGGTAGAGAAGCAGCATTTGCTACAGATTTGCTCTTGGAGAGATAATTTCAGGATATCCGAGCAATGTCAGAGTTCTGTGATTCCCCAACCTTTTCATGCCTGTTCTTTAGCACACTGGAGATGCTGCTGCATGGCCAAAAGAAATTAATGAGGATAAAAATCCTCCTTTTTTTTTTTTTTTTTTTCAATATCTTCCTTCACTAGCTATTTTTCCCATTGGCCAAGGAGTCTTGTTCTGGCTGGGCAGGGCAGAGGCAGAGCTGACCCTTCATTCACACAAAATCAGTACATTTGTTAACTGCTGTCCTCGTTCAGAGATTTTTTTTTTGTTAACTCCCATGTTTCTATGCACTTTGTATTTTAGGGACTGAATATATGTGAAGGAAAATTCAATGTCTAATTTATATTTGCCAAACTTACTGTACCTCAGAGCTAACTCCAGGTATTTCAGAACACAGCTCTTTTTCAAGCTTTCTTGGCTGCTATGAGATGCCAAAACCTTAAAAAACAGAAAGTTCTTTTTGCAGTAACTTCAGAGAGAATAAATTAGGCCCAAGGTTCACTAGCAGACCTGCGACAGGAGTTATTCAATCACATATATCTGACTTTCAAAAGCTTTTCTTTTTTAATCCACCATTAGAAGCAGAGGAAAGTTTGTTTGGAATCCAGGTACATCTTGCCATATAATAGAGTTCAATGGACTTTAAGAAAATAATAAGTAAAAATCTCTTTTGCCTTAGCAGTAGGAAATTTGGGGCTCAGGTGAACTATAATCTGTCCTATTAACATTGCACATGAGAATTCTGAATTGCTCCTGCAATGACAATAAAAATATACAAGGTTTAAAGGATGGCTTTGTCCCCAGTGTTTCATTTCCCTACCTGGAAGCTATTACCTGAAGTGCACTCTATTTTTGGTGACGTTAAATATAATCACCACAATTTTTCATTTGAATGACTAAATCTCCACTAGAAAATATTTACAGCAGGGGTAAGTTTAGAACTTGCATCTGCCAAGGTTTTGTGTGATGCTTTTAAAGGAAGGGTTGTGCAACCTTACCAGAACCACCTGACCTTGGTCAGGGGGCAAAATGCTCCAGCTCTGTTGAGTGGAAAAACCTTCCCCCAAATCTACTTTGACAAAGTTGAGTTTCTCAGAAATTCCTTTTTATAATGGCCTGTCTCACGATGTCTCTTTTCCCCTCATATCTGGGTCTGCTGTTCTCCCTTTTACTTCTTAATCTGAAGCCCAAATGCTCAATAGCCCAAGTGGAAAAAGACCTAAAATAAGAGGTGGGAAAAAGAATGTTTGTGGCAAATTTTTGTTTTGTTCACTGGCTCTGTTAAATGATGCCCTTTAAAGTGGTCTCGTAATTTTAGTGTTCCTTTGGTTTTGTTTTTGGGGGTTTTTTTTAATTTTTATGGGAAGGATTTGCATCAGTGAAAGCAATAGAAACCCAGATGTAGAGTTAGCCCTGGGCCTGCCATGACTGCTGTCCTTGTACAGCTGCCAAATGTTCATCCCCAGTGCTGATTTTTGGTTGTATTCTCATTTCAGAAGCTCTAATCCTGCTCAGGACAACATTTCATTGCCATTGCCTTTCTGAGTGTCCAGCTGAGATGATCTGTGGTGGCTTTCATCCCTGGGCACAGCAAGGAAAGGGGCACTTTCTCCTCATTTTGTGTGACACTTTCTCCCCATTTTGTGTGACACTTTCTCCCCATTTTGTGTGCAGCAGTTTCTAAAGTTGTTTTAAGGAGTCTGGCTATTACATCCATTTAATTTAATTTAATTTCTCTCCATTGCAAGCGAGTCTTCAGGGGTTGATTTCTGAACATTTCCCATGATCAAAGGTGGGATTAAATGGAAATATTTTCACCCTTAGAAAATGGCTTCATGTATTTGGTGTGTAGCTGTTTGTGTACACATGTGCAGAAGTGTAATTGATCTTCAAGGGATTTAGGGAGAGCTGATGAATTTTCCACTATATCCACAGTCTGATCTGGAAGAGGAATCCAAGACCACAATAAACTGCATTCACTTTGAATTCTTTTAGTTATTCTCCTTGGATCAACTTAGTGGAGTTGTTAAGAAAAATAATCTTATCTCATTTCCCACTTTACCTTTTATTGCTGCAGTTCATATCTGTATATTACCTTATCTCTGTGCCCTGATGGGATTGTTGCTAATTTATTCAAGTTCAGAACATTTTGTATCTGCTCTCACTATGATCAAGGTGGGCTCATGCAAAACTGTGTCTTGAAATCAGTTTTATTAGATAGGATTGCTGATTAAATGCCTTTATACTTATCTTCCAGCCCAATTTCTAAAATGGATTTTGACAGTGGCTGTTTGAGGCTCCTGTTTCTAATACAGGTAATAATCAGGTTCATAATAGGAAGCTCTTTCACAAACATGTTTCTGGAAAATGAAGGTTGCAAACTTACTGGAACGGTGAATACCCCATTTGTGCTGCTCCCTTTACTCTTTAGTTATGAGCAAACAGTACTTTAAACAACTTAAACATGATGAAGTTTTATTTCACTGGGCTAAATCCACTGAGTTCAGTCACTGGAGCTACTCCCGATTCTTCAATATGTCTTAATAAAAGAAACTTCTTTTGTCACCAATCCCTTTATTTTAATTTTCATTTTGAAACAACAGTTACCAATTACATTGTAAAAAATGACTAATCATGGAAGATAATGGAATTTTAAAACTTTGTGACCTATTAGAACAAGAGGGCAGCTGAGGAAAAACTTTGTATTTTGGCTATTAACTGCATTGTGAGTTTAATTTTTTTTCTCAATTTTCCATTCAATTGAGTCTTCTACCAAGAGATACTATATTAAAATTGTTTTTCTCTTTATCCAGTTAATGAAAGGTTATAATTTACAGAAGTGGGATCAAGCATCAGATCTCAAATGGATGTTATTGGGTGGACGCAGCTGTACTTTTCCTGCTTTAAAAGTCTTTTTGGTGTTAGCAACTGGAAACCTGAATGTTCTTCAGAGTCATCATTAGCTTTTTGTGCCTTTGCATTCAGCCTCAGAATGAAAACTCTTTGTAATCCTCTGGCCTTGACGCAGTGCTTCCATAGACTCCAGAGCTCACAGAACTTACAAATTCAGGTCATCTCAGGGGACGGGGGGCAGCCAAAGATTAATGCAGGATAATTACTTGGCTTCTTGATGCACTCTGACAGTTTCTTCCTTTCAAATTCAGTGTAGCTTTACAAGTAGTTAAACATAGCTCTGACTTCCTAAGGCAAAATGGTTTTAAGAGTGGTCAAGCATTTTGTGGAGCCCTGCTGATGCCACTGGTGTCCCTTCTGTGACATTATTGCACGTGACAGAGCAGAGGAGTAACAATTTCCAGCCTGAATGTTTTAGTTCTCCAATCTTTTCACAGGTTACCACTCCCCACTCCGGGTACCATGGACTGCCAATCCAGACTCAAGCTTCTCTTAGCATCAGAAAAGGTCTGATGTTAGTCCTCATGCTTAAATCTACCTCTGGGAAAAATCCTGGCACAGAGATAACACTTATAGAGCTGGAACTGTTCGGAATAAAACCATTTCAAGCAACAAACAACTTATTTAACATGTTGGGTCTTTAGAGATAACAGTTTCAAAAGGGAATCTTAGTCTCTGTACAGATTTTTCTTAAGCTGCTCATAAAGCAGAAGTGTGCCTTTATCAGAAAAGAAGCAATTTGGTTGGAGGTTCAGCAGCAGCAGCAGTAACACTGCTTGTTTAGATTTTTTTTTTTTTCAGTTTAAGTGGCAGTGGTGAATTTGTCCAACCCTGTGATATGTGCAGGGTTATGTCTGCAAGAGAGGAACTGCTGTCAACATTTCTGGTACATGCTGTGCTTCCCCACTCCCATGAAAACAAATTTTCTGGTTTTCTGTGTTTTCCTTCTAACCATAACATCCCAGACATCTGACTCCTAATGCACAAATTTTCCTGTAACGTTAATCCCACACACCCTTAAATGCAAGTCTGTGACTAAGTTTGTCAGAATTCTTTGTCTGGATGCTTTTGTGTTTCTCTGAGCTGCATGTGCAGGGACACAGCAAGATGAGGAGAAGTGGCCAAGTTGTGCTGGAGGTGGGCTCCTGCCTGGTTTCTGCAGGAGGAGAACAGACTGTTCAGGGAATCATTTAGCAGCTGTTTATTAGAGGCAGAGACATGTGATTTTGGGGGTTGTAAAACTTGGCAAGAACTTTAATTCCAAAAGAAAAAACAAACCAAGGGAAAAAAAGCAAGAAACTGCCAGTCACTGACTGCCCTCTGCTTTTTCAGTGAGTTTAATCTTGTGTTTCATTCCATATTCACATGGACACTGCAACTGTTGTGTGCAGCACCTGAACAAGAATCTAATCAGACTGACAATTAATTTGCAAAGAAACGTATTGGAAAATGCTGCTAAGTGCAAGAAGTTTTGGAAATGTAATAGAGAAGCTCACCAGGTGCCCATTTTTTTAAATGTGAAGGGATCTAATGTAGTCTGACAAACTGAATCTGGGATGGAGCTGCTGCGCTGGATTTCAAGGCCCTCAGCAATGAGGAAAGGGATAAACTTTGGTTTAATTCCACCACTGAGGTAGAATACATTTACAAACAGAATTAAACAGACTGAAAAGCTCTAGTCAAAAGCTTTTGCAGCAACTAGGAAATTGGGAATTAGGATACATCCATGTGTAGCTGCAGCTCTGCTCCCCCAGCAGCAAGGATGGTTCACCACATCTGCCCCTGACACAGAGGATAGGGCTTCCTGAATTCCTTCCCTGAATTCCTCTTGGATTCAGCTCACTCTGTCAGCTCTCCTAAAGCTTTTCTCGTTGCTTTTTGTCCTGTGTCCTTCTAACCATGCTCAGCTGCCTCACAAACTGGGGTCTGGGATTCTCCCCTGGATTACCAGAGCCTTTTCCCCACCATTGTGCTGTAACACTGGAAATTTCTTTAGAAAACAAGATTTCTATTCAGTAAATCCCTTTTAACCAAGCAATAGTACATTAAGAAGAAACTATAACATCTAAAATGAAAAATAAAGCTGCCATGAAAGCTGAGGTTTTACCCCAAAGTGCAAGAAAGGCAGAGAATTAACTCAAGTTTATGTTCTCTCAGTTTGTATGTGGGAAGTGTTCAGATACCGTGCTGATGAGGGGTGATATAAAATGGTTGCATAATATCAGAGTTTAAATAAAAGGGTGTGGAAAGCCAGTGCAAAGATGTGTGAATTCTGAGGAAAATTAGAGTTACAATTAATCTGGATAATGCTGCAGAAGGATCTTCACTGAAGTCCAGTCACCGGGAATTGAAACTCTCAGCAAAACTTTCCTTGCTCTTCAGAAAACACCTGTGAGCAGACCATGATTTTAAATACTGTGAGCATCCACACGGTAGATTTTTGCAAGGATGATCCCTTATGGGGAGGAGAATTAGAAAAATGCTTTAATTGCCTTTGCTGTTCAGCTGCAGTTCATCAGGATGGACAGATGAACATTTCTGTGTTCCTGGGCTGACAAGCCTTTGCCTTTGTCCTTTCTGTTGCTGAGAGAGTGCTGAACATATTTTTAAGTAGGAAGTTGTGTAAGACAAGAACAGAGGTGTATCTGCCTGAGGAGAAGCTGATGCAACAGATCTGAGGCTGCCATTCAATGGAAAACTCAGAAACCCAATTTTTTTTTTGCTGCAGGAGTGAAATGGATCCTAAGAAAAGCTGCCTCACAGTCATGGAAAACGCAAACATTTGTATTACACACGCAGAAAGAAGCTGGAAGGATAGGAAAATGCAGGTGAAAAGGGAGAAGGGATCTCCCAGATTTGAGGGCATTGCCAGAGGCCGACTCAGGGTGGCACCACCACGAGCGACACAACTGCCCGTGGTGTGTGCTGCGAACTGCACGGAATCCCCTCATCCCCGGCAAAAGCTGCAGCTGCATCCTCTGTGTCACTGCCATCCCAGCTTCTGGGGCTTTAGACTATGTCCCTCTACTTCCCCTTCCCTGCAGGAGACAGAAAAGATGCTGCTTCTGCATTTATTGCTCACTGTGCCAAGATCCTGAAGCGTCTGGAGTGCTGAAAACACTTTAATAGCGCCGAGCGGAGCCGGCTGCTCCCCATTCTCCCAGTGTGCTGACAGCTCACTTCTGGAAATATTAACTGTAGAGAGGCAGCAATTTGTCTGAAATTTCTGATTTTTAGTGCTTTTGTTCAGCCTTGAAAGGGAATTCACGGTACAAAGTGGGCAGAGCAACACTGCAGGCAGAGGCTCCCAGGTCCCCTCTCCGTTGGATGTGCGCACCCAGGATGCTCTTGGCACCCGGCTGGCAGCACCCTCTCCATCCTGGAAGCTGCATCTCCCTGTTTTTACCTGAGATTCCAGCAGAATGTTTACATCTGAATTGGTAAAAAAGCACATCCTGGTGCATACACTGCCCTTAAAAGTGGGAAGCCTTCCTCATAATAAGAGCCTGTAAAATGTCAGGATTGGCCAAAGCCATGACTTGGAGCTCAAGTTGTGGATTTGTGCTTGAGGCTGGGCGAGTGGCTGGTCCTGAACCAGGACTTGAGCAGTGGTCTGAGGTCAGTCCTGGTTTCCCAGCTCCTTTCTTGGGGTCTGGACCCTCTTTTCTGTGCTTTAAACTACTACTAACTATGAATTTTGTGGTTTTACGTTCCTGAGAAGACAAAAGACTCTCCTTTAGCACAGTGTCTGATCCTTGGGCTTGTGAGAGACCTCTTATTGTGTATGATAAATTTGATCAATGTGACCTTCCTTCCACCTGCTGCTTTGCAGTTTCTCCCGTCTCTGCTCTAGCACCACTGATATTTGGAGCAGATTTTTCTAGAGAGCTGAAAATTCCCTCTTCCCCATATATTTTTCATCCTTTTGCTTTCCCCAGCCCCACAAAATCCTCTGATGATATTCCTGCCTTCTCTTTTGCCATTAACAACAATGTTTTGTGACAAGAGCTATAGTTGCAGTCAGCATGGAAAATTTGCTGTTATTTTAAATAACCATCTGCTCTCCCCACAGTCTGCTACCTCACCCTTAATTTCTTCATTTTTTGGATGTTTATTTTGATTAGCTTTGTCACATGGTGCTATAAGGAAATCTTGCTTCACTTCACACGCTACTGCCATGTTGATACAGAAAACTGGCTTACAACCAAAAAGATGCTATTTTTTCCATTCCCTCTCCTTTTTTATTTTTTTTTTCCCAGAAAAAGTTTTATGTAACAAGGTGTTGTGTAAGGAGGAGAGCAGCAGGGAGTACATCAGAACTCATGGATTTTATTTCATCTCTGTCACAAATCCACTCCGGTACACTGGGCAAAGTCAGTACAATCCAAATTTTCTTATTGGGATCAATGTGAGAGCTACTGAAGTGTCTTTAGTAGATCCATAGTCACACATATGTAACGAGGATTAAACTCTAACCCAGAGCAGAAAGGGAATCTTGGAAGAACTTTCTATACCAGGGAAGAGCTGATGCACTAAAATAGGTCATTTTTGTTTATTTGCATTGGAATTGCTGGCACACAGATCCTGAATTTCAGAGTAATATTTAAATTTGGAAGTTTGATATTTGTGCTGTAAATGCTGTTTCTCCATTAAATGTGCACTGGCCTCAGTGCACAAGGTTGTGGTAGCTAAGCTGCCACAATTCTGGGTGGGAAATCTGCACATGTGGTGGAAATGGCCCAAACCACAAGAAATCTCTCTTTGAGGAGCAAAAAATCACGAAGAAATGAATACTCGTTCTGCAAATGCAAATTTAACTGCTGTGGTTGAATGAAGAAATGTAATTTGGCTTCCTGTGAGAAACATTTTTCAGAGGAAATACGGGTCCCACGGAGTCCTTTGCATGCATCACAGTTCCTGCAGATCCACGGGGAGCAGAGGGAAGTGTGGGAGTACTGGAAGTGCTGCTGTGCTGCTGGTCACTTGTACTCTGCTTTTCCATAGGACTTTTCTCCATGTTGGCTTTGGGTGTACAAACCAAACTCTGCTGGTCCTGGAGGTGAGACTGGAATCAAGGCACAATTACCTTAATGAGCCCTTTGGAGAATGTTAGTGCACAGCCTGGGTTTGTTTGTTCTCATGTATCAGTGTAAACCGTCAGTAATTCTACCAGAAAAAAAATGAGCAGAGAATGAGGTCCTTGGGTTCTGCCAGGGATTTCAGAAGTTCACTTAAGGTGTAGCTGTTATGTTACAAAACACGAGGGATTCCTCCAAAAGCCTAAAAAAGACATCTGTGACTGTTCTAACAGCACACGTGGCTTCCAGGGGTGTGTGTGAAGAGCAGCTCTTCTGAAATCAGAGCAGTTCAGTTTCTCCCTGAATTAATGCTGTAAAGATCTCATTAGGTTTTTAAATAAATTTTTATACATTTATCTTTCTTTTTCTGGGGTTAGGCTAACTCATATTATGATACAATTTTTGCAAACTAACACCAGCAGGGGTAGTCAGCAAATCTGTTCTGTTTGTGCCCGAAGTTGTTATATCAATGAAAACAGATTTGCCCTCCTCAGACTGGATTTTGTCCTCTGCAGAATGGATTTTCCTTTATCCTTCCCTTTGTCCTCATCTCCATTCGATATTGGCTTCTGCCAGTATTTATTCTACCTGCTCATTCTGTTAAGTTTTTCTGGAAATAAAACCCCAGACCAATAAACAAACTTAACCAACAACAAACCTCAAAAAAACCCTCGCCAAAACAAGCCAAACAAACAAACAAAACCACAACAAAACCCCAAGCAATCAAAAAGCCACAAACAACAACAAGAAAAATCCCAAACAAGCAAGCCCACAAAGAACAAAAAAAACCCACAAAACCCCCAAACAAACAAGCCAGAAAAAAACCCTCCAAACCAGAAAAAAACCCAAACAAACAAACCAGGAAAAAAAAGCCCAATAAACCAGAGTTGTTGCAGTGATGTGTTAATGCTTACTAATATTGGCCTGCAGAAAAGAAAATCTTCATTACTGGTGACAGCTAAATAAGCAATATTTATCTTATCTACAACGTGCAGCCATGGATTCATACAAGAAATGCCCTTTTCCATAGCACAGCTCTTTCTCTGGGCTGCTGCTGACTACACTCCAGTCCTTATGGGATTTCATTGAGTTTATCTGGTGAATTAACACCATGAAGGACTAGAAAGTGCATTATTTCCTACAGCACAGGATACCCACTGCTGCTGCTGCTGGTGCTCAGAGAAAAGCAGTGATGGATGAGCAGAGGAGGCTCCCCTGTCCTAGACAAGGGAAAACCACATAAATCTTGTTAATGCAGAGCCACAGACAGAGAAGCTGAAAACACTGGTCCAGAGGATGGATTGAGATGTCCTGGGGAAAGTTTCCTGAGCTCGTTTGCAGGGTGCTCTATTCTGATTACTGCTAACCTGAGGCAGTACCAGGCAACTCTCAAACAATCAGCAAGAGAGAAACTTTCGAAAATCTTTAGTGACTTTATTTTTTAAAGGGAAGGATTAGCAAAGAAAGTGTTTATTAACTTAAAAACTAAAAAAGTCATAAGTACTAAATCTGTTTTGCCCCAGCTACACTTGAAATGATCTTTTGCTTTATCCTGTCACATAGAGCTTTGTTCAATGTCCAGGCAAATTTCTTTGTGTGACCATGCTACTAGCCAGAAAATCCCATAAGACAAATCCCATAAAAATCCCTTTGCATCAGTTGTTTGTAGATGTGTCTTACAGAAACAGACTCTGTCCCAAGGGCTTACAGTCTGTAAGTACTGAAGGAAAAAGGGTGGATAAAACCAGGTATTAGAACGAGGTTTGGCTGCCCTGCTGGACTGGAGAGCCTTAGGTGTCCTGAAAAATTAGAAAGAAAGGATGACTTTCAATGGATCAGAGGTATTTCACATTTTTCAACTTTTAACTCATTTTCCACAGGAATTCTTGTGTGAACAAACTCTGAGTTTGTGTCCCAAATGATCAGATTTTGTTTTATTTCATTTCATATGATAGGAGGAGTTCCTGCAGAAATCGGTGTCTGACAATCCTCTTAGCAGAAGGGAGCCTGGCAAGGGGATGAGTTTGTTAAAGTTCTTAACAGAATCCCAGAATGGTTTGAGTTGGAAGGGACCTTAAAGTTCATCCTGTTCCAACCTTCCTTTTCTCCCTGCTCCTCTAGGATCTGCCACAGGGCTCTCCATCCTGGGAATGTTCCCCCAGCCATAATCCACAGCTCTGGTTTCAAACCTTTTCCCAGGACTGGCATTTTTCAGGCTTTGCATGGCTGGGCAGAGCCATATCACCAACCTCTCCCATCCTCCTGAGTCAGCCAAGGGGGAGGCTGTTGAATGATGTGAATTAAGCCCTTCATGGCCCCAAATCTCCTGCTCCAGAGAGCAGAGCCCAGGAACCATCAATCACAGAGAAGTCACTGGAGAGCGGCGCCGGCAACTCTCCCCAGCCAGTGCACGGGAAGCTCAAAGAGCAAATTGCAGAGGTTGAGGCAATGCTGCTTAGTTCAGTGCTGCCCTGAGATGGCACCTAGGAACAGGATTCATCTCCACAACAGGAACATGCTAAGGACAGCCTCTGGAGCCCGTGAGCTTAGTTTGCTGCAGGAGAACTGGCAAGACTTGGAAGGTGAACGCTGGGTGAACTGGAGTATGAAATCTCAGCGCAGTGCAGAGCTGAACGCAAGGCACAGAGCAAAGAGCCCAGGTGCAGGGGAGATGAAAGCTCTGACTGACACAAACTGCCCTCTTCTTACTCAGAAGGGGTTTAACTGATACCTGCCTTTAAAGCATTCCTACCAGCTGGCATCTTTTCCTGATTGTGCCTAATTATATTTTGACTCTGAAAATTGTCAGGTCACACAGTCCTGCCCAGATTATCTTTTAACCAGCTAAATCAGGAGTAATTGGAGGCATTGCCCCAATATATAATTTACTTGACAGCTGCAACATGTCCCAGATTTCCACAGGGGTTTCACAGCCTGCACTGAGTTCTGCAGTGCTCATGGTGCTGGAGTGGTTTAAAGCCAATTCAACAGTGTTTACAGCCACAAACGGGACCTGCCCTCGGTGGAAATCCAGCAGATCAGCTCCTTCCTTCCTTCCTTCCTTCCTTCCTTCCTTCCTTCCTTCCTTCCTCCCTTCCTCCCTTCCTCCCTTCCTCCCTTCCTCCCTTCCTCCCTTCCTCCCTTCCTCCCTTCCCTCCAAGGTTCCAACATCCCAATGCTTTCAGAAAGTTGGTGGCACTGGTTTTTGCCAAAACAATAGACAGAAATTATGATATCTGTCTAATCAGCTACTGTATTTACCTATTCATGAGATGGCAACTTAGGCACCTGTGATACAAGAGAATTTGAGAGATCTTTTAGAGGCAAAAAGTCAGCTGTCCCCACTGGAAATCCCCCATGCACTGAGTACCAGGGGAGATTGGCCAAGCCTTCTGCTCTAGAGGTCACACAGCAGAAGGTGTGAGGGGCTGAGAGCCACGAGGCCAGTGTGACACAGTTCTGAGACTGGGAGCACTGGTTCTGGTTTGCAGGACTTCTTCCCACACTGGGAATTGGAAGGTGGATGGCAAAATTAAGGAAGACACAGAGCTCTGTGTTCCCTACTGGTTAACTGCTTTGTTGTTACCTCATTTGTTTTGTGCTGTTTAGTGGGATGCTGACCAAGCTGCACAGGGAAACTGTCATTAATTATTAAGAAATTGTCTAATCTATCAGGACATCAGTACTGCTATAATGCTTCCCCTGAGGAGACCAAAAGAGCTTTGAGTAAGGAGTTGGAGGTGTTCCAGTGAGAACATGCAGCCCCCAAAACCAGCCTTACTTCTTAAGTTTGTTAAATGAAATTTCCAGATGTTTCCTTCCTGCTCAGCAGTGCACACCAAAAAGGCTCAGCGGTTAATTTTTAGAAAATGAAATTGATTTTTTGGGAAAGAAATATTGCTGAAGGGACTAAGAAACAGGATCCTGAGGGATGAAATGCCCCATGTCCTTTGGGCACCACCATGTTATTACATGAAATAATACAAAAGTTTTGACCAAGGACTACTTTATAGTCATAGCAACACATTACAACCCTATTGAGCTTAAAGCTAGAATGGAATAAAATCCTCTTGTTTCACTTCCAGGTGCATCACAGACATGAAATATCACCCATTTACCTTGCTGTTGACCTATTTTTGTCTGACTGATACATGACTAGGAGGATACCCAGGATCAATCTGAAGATAACAGGCTTTTATTTACTCTATTGCAGTGTCTGACCTCAACTTTTAGGTGCTGAGTTTTGTTCCTCTGGGACATTAAGCCAGAGCCAAGTATGCATCATGTGTCAGAGATGGCAGAGATTGCCTACCCTGGTCACCCTCAAAGAGGGCTTTGGGCAATTCCATTGTTCCTCTGCCAGTAATTCCCTCCTGTGTGGCAAAAGAAGATGAAAAAGTGCAGCACAGGAGGTTCTGCAGCTGGGTATGAATAAGCTCTAAATCTGTCTCTCAGTCCTTACACTCTGGGAGAAAGCATCTGATACTTCTCACTGGCATTTACTTGATGGCTCGTAGCAGGAAAAAACCTCAATAAAGTATTATCTATGAATCACTCGAATTTAAGAAGGGGTTTTCTTTAAATCTCCTATTTCCAACCTTTCTTCTCCCCTCTTCTATTAAAGTCATGAATTAGGAGTGGAAGGCTCATGAGCTGCTGTCTGGAGTGATAAGGACACCTCCCTTCAGCTGATTAAAAAGCTTCTTTCCTAACCATGAGAGCAAGGCTGCGAGCCTGCAACAGGGCTCTTCATCCTTAAATGCGATAGCTTCGCTCTCCCTCTCTCCAGTTCCAGGTGGCTGTGATTCATCTTCAAGCTCTTGATAGCCAGGACTTTTCAGAATGCTCTGCATCCTGCTGACAGCTACAGCTGCAGATGGCTTTTCCTCTTGAGGCCAATGCTGTGCATCCCCTCTCTTCTTTAAACATGTTTGTGACAGGACTGTGAGCCAGGGCTGGTCAGAAACAATTTTGGTGGAAAAAGCTGGTTCTTTGGGACCTTCACAGGAGCAGAAAAACCCAGTTTGTATAAAGCTTTTGTCAGACATTGGTTCTAAAGTTCTGTAAAATTAAATTTCATGTCGAAATGAAAAAGCATCTATGTAAGCCTCACTGTCCCTTTGTGATCTTCAGAACAGCCTTGGATGATTTTAGTCTCCCTCAGGGTTTAATTTGTACCCCAGACTTTGAAGAAAATACTGCTTGTATCATCATGGCATCAGCATTTGGTGAATAAATAAGTTCAAATAATACAGTAATCCTTGTCTACATTAAAGAATCTACTACTCCAGGGTGAGAAGTTTGAGTGTGGCAAATATTATCCTGCCACAAGAAAGCAGCTTTCCAAAGGAAAATAATTTCTGAAGGGGTTTTGACTTCTCTGTGCTAACAGTATGTGGTAAGTTTACCAATAATTAAATCCACTGCAATTGCACTAATTGTTTGATTAGGGGCAATTCTGTAGACATTCTAATGTGTCAGGTTTTCAATGACAGAGGTGACAGATTGGTCTCTTATTTTCCTATTGCTATAAATCACAGAGTGTGACTTGCTGGGAAGCTCAAAGTGCAGAAATGAGACACAATGAAATGCAGAACCACACAGGGATTGGAGTGCTTGCATTTCATTCTAAGCAATAAAGCAAAGGAAAATACCTGAGGGAGGGAGCCTGTGTGTGTTGCAAGTGGTTCCCTCAGAGGCAAAATCAAGCCTTGCACAATTAAATTGAGGCACAATTATGTGGAACACAGAAATGTACATTTTTTTGGTAAAAAAAAGCCCCCAACCCCCTGTTTGTTTCATCAATAATAAAGAAGAGATAGCAAAAGGAGTGAAGGTAGAGGAGGTTATATCTGGGAGTGAAAGAAATGATGTGAACAGAGCAGCTGTGACGTACCGGAGGGAATGGGCCTGGATTCCACATATTTCCAGCATGAGAATGTCCTCAAGGACCTCTCCTGCAGAAGAGAGGTTTGTGCAAACAGAAATGGCCACTACTGCCCTGGGATCAGGATCAGGATCAGGATCAGGATCAGGATCAGGACCAGGATCAGGGGGATCTCTCCCTGGCCTGGGGATATAAAGGACATAATGGGATTCCCCGTTAGGAGTCCGAGAAGAAGAGGTGTGACTTTCAGTCCTTTGTCTGGAGATTGCCCTGGGGGGAGAGTTTGGGTCTCCTGTTTCAGGTAGATCCTTGTCTCTGCTTTTGTGAGCTCTGCTCCATAATCTGCTTTAACAGAATGCAAAGATCTTCGTTAAGAAAAAAACCCCCGTCTTTCAAGAGCTGTTCTCATTCTCTCCAGGAAATCTGACGTTGTCTTTGTCTAAGATCCTGGCCTGTTTTGTGTTCCCGTCAATCAGCCCCTTTTCCTCATGAAATCCTGCCCTGTTTCTCCAGGTCCTTGCCTTTGCATGAACCTCAAAGCTTTGCCAGAGAGCCGTGATGGCTTTCAGTTCTTGGAATCTCACTGTTTCCTTTGTCCTGGCATGTCGTTGGCATGCCGATCTGCTCTTTAAAGAGAGCTGGGGCATCAGTCAAGTGGATTACAGGGAGCTGGCAGATTCCAAAGGCTTTATGAAAAATAGTCTTTTTTTTGGCAGGCAGATTGTCCCTTGGAAAGGGAATTCCATCAAAGCTGAACTTCTCTGCGTCTGAGAGCCTCAGATCATTTATGAAATACATACATGCTTCATTTTTGCCCACGACATGGATAACTCTGATGAAAAGAAGTTATTTCTCTTTACCACTCTTTTAATGTCCCATAAATTAGGAAAGAGCAGCAAATAAAATAAGAGGCCATTATCACTCACTATTCCATAACCTTTCCATTCAGACAGTATCTGAAAAACTAATTAAGGCACTAGTGGTGGCTAATGCCTGCACTCCAAATAATGCACACTCAGGCTCTATTTTCAGCAAGAGCAGGCGAGGTTCATTAACATTACACACCAACAAATGAATTCAGTCTGGGACAACGCCTCCCGATTAAACTTTCCACAGCCCACTTAACTGGAGCTTTGGTGTGTGTTTGACAGACACTTTAAACTCCCTGGAGACCCTCTGCTCTCCCTTTTTCATTCCAGCCCCTTCTAAAGGCCAGGTTCTGGCTGCTCTCAGCTTGATTAGTGGCTTGCTCGTTCCATGGAGTTTAAGTGAGATGAACTGCAGGGCTGAATGTTGTCCCATCTGGGGAGAGGTAACAGAATGGGATCAAAATGGTGGTGATGATAACAAAAGGGTAATTTTTCACTTATTCCATCACAGGCACAGCTCAGAAAGTTGGTTTCAGGTAAGACCCTGGGCTGGGATTCAGGAAATGCGTCAGCCTTAAGCTGAAATCTTAAACTATAAAATAGTGACAGGACAAGGGAGAATGCTTTAAAGTGGAAGAGAGTAGGTTTAGATTAGGTTTAGATGTTAGGAAGAAATTCTTCCCTGTGAGGGTGGGGAGGCCCTGGCACAGGGTGCCCAGTGAAGCTGTGGCAGTGTCCAAGGCCAGGCTGGACGGGGCTTGGAGCAACCTGGGATAGTGGAAGGTGTCCCTGCCCATGGCAGGGGGTGGAACAAGATGAGCTTTAAGGTCCCTCCCAACCCAAACCATTCTGTGGTTCTGTGAAACTCGAGTGAGATTGCAGTCCCTGTTTCCCTACCTTGTCTATTCACAAAATCACTGCAATAACTCTTCAGGAAGAGTCATTCTACTCTCTGCCTTCAGCTTCCAACGTGTTTTCAGCAGGTCCTGCCTCTCAGCAAGAGACTGTCACAGTGAGACTTACACAGGGAATGCAGGAAAGGTGCAAACTGACCAAATTACACAAATTTGTGCCGTGAGAAGCAGAAGAACGGACAGCCAAGCCTTGGAGTCTCTGACAGATGGGCATGCCAGGTTGGACCGTCCCCATCTCACAGGGATGACAAGTTGTAAAAACCCAAGCAGTCAGCCAAAAATGCTGCAGATGAAGCTGCTGGAATCACCAGCAGGTGTTGGGAAGCAGAACCAGCTCAAGTGGCTGCCAGACACTCACATTCAGCAGGATGGGGATCCCTCTGCTCGTCGCGTGGGTTTGATTGAAATGAGAGTCAAACAGGACTTTTTTTCTTACAGGTGGCAGCTCTATGCAAATTTGAAAGTGAGAGTTGACAAATGCACACTTAGGGATTGCTTTTATCATCCATTTTGATTTTTATGTTAGTGTTTTATGCGTTTCCTCGGAAAAGTGAAGAAACAAAGACTGTGTTAATAATTAATGGGTTGGCTAATTGAATTGCTGCCCTTCTCACTCGTGTGATCAGCCGGTATTCACAGCTTTTTAGAGTTTTTTTCCATTAGGATGAGAAGTGGTTGATGTCTTGGATCTTCTTTGGTATGAATTTATGAGGAATATACAGAAATTTTTGGTGAACATTGCAGAAGCACAGCAGGCAGTTCCCTTGATGAGAAAATCCTCGTCTGGACCTCCTGCGTGTGCTCCCTCTGCTTTTCTCTCTGCTCTGGAGGAATCACAGCAACCCAGGGAGTCTGAGAGAGCCCTGCTTCACCCAGTGACCCTGTGCAATACGAAAACAAGGTGAGAAGTGGCAGTAGCAAGAGGTTTTTTGAAGTACAGTTTGTTAAACTGTGCTTTGTAACAAGCACAGGGCGCTACTTCTGCCGAAACATGATCGTGTTTAAAAGCAGAGAAGCTCCTGCAGCCCCTCAGACCCGGAATTTCTGTATACTCCACAGAACTGATGTGTTACCTGGAGCCATCTGAGCTGTCTGAAAGGTCTTGATGGCACCATTCCTGAAGCTCCATGGGACAGGAGCACTGAGTCCATCCCTAGCCTTCATCTCAAGCAGAAAATCCTTAGAAATCATCAACAACTCCATATATAGTATAAAAATTCCCTTGAGTAATAGGAAAGGCATTTGGGGAGGCTGAATCAGTAGAGACAATGCTTTCTGATACTCTTACCTTTGTCTGTCAAATATACACAGTGTACAGGGTTTGCTCACAATCCCATCAGCTTCGTTGTAGTGCTCTGGGTTCTGATGAGGGTGTTTGGATGGATGGATGGACTCCAACACACACACAAACACACATTTGCATGTTCTCAGTGCCACAGCAGGGCAGGGCAGGATCCACCCCTCCCTTCTGGCAGTGCCACAGTGCCCCTTCTGGCTCGGAGATGTCCCATTTTACCCCGTGTGCTCCCTGGCACCAAGGTGACGTGCCCTGTGTCCTGAGCTGGGTGTGCACTGAATTAATCTGGCCTGAGATGGCTCAAATGGCAAAAACCCTTGACTTATCTGCCAAGAAAACTGCAAATGTGCTTCAGCTGAGCCTGTCAACATGAGACGAGCAGAGGGTTGCCCAGTCAGCCAGAAGATGAATTTGTGCTTGTTCTGTCAACTGCTGGAGATTGGAATGTCAATATTGAGCCTAATAAACTTCTCGTTTCTAAAACATTAGCTGTGCTGAGATCATTTAATAACAATCTGGCCTACCTCAGGTCATGCAGTGATCTGCAGCGCTGTCTCTGGGCTGGTGGTGCTGCCACTGCTCTGGTTTCTCAGGTCTGCTTAGGTGTGTGATTCACCCAAATTAAACTGTGGCCCTGGGCAGCTTCGCTCTCAAACCTTCCGCGTGCAAAGCAAAGGAGGTACTTTAAAATAAAAGATGGAGTCCAGAGACTGAGAGATTAATATATTTTCTGAGATTTCTCCAGGGAAACTGAAGCAGAGGGCAGGTGCAGAATGAACACAAGCAAATATCCTCGTAAGGAGTGTGTGACCCCACAAATTTGATGGTTGGCCCCTACAAAAGGGCCGATAAAATCTCTGTGACTAATCGGGCTTTTAAAAGACCAGAAGCTAAAAGTCTCAGATCCCTCTGTGGTGCAGACAACTGCTTCCCATCCAACTTGCACGGCAGTTGGAAGTGCAGGGAGCGCTGATGGATGTCTGGGTACTGAAATGCCTTAATTACACTGCCTTCCCCTGAGTTCATCTTCGTGACGTACACAAAGTGCAGGGAAAATATTGAACATGGAGATTTCTTTTCTTTGTTTTTGTCTTGGCTGGATTAATTAAAGATGTCATTGATCCTGACAGGACTGCCTTGGGGTAGTGTGGCTGATGCTGCGCTTGCTACAAATAGCTGGTGATGAGGGTAGACACAGGGAATTTTTTGTGCTGTATTATTCCATTCGAGTCCACTTGAGTTCCTTTGGAACAACATTTCTCTCTAGAATTATTGCATTCTCCCTCTATTTATTGGTAATGTGTGGTAACTTATTCCCTGTCACGGGAAACGAAATTGGTTGCTGGAGACTGCAGGGTTTTTGTTTGAATATTCTTTAAATCACAGAATCACAGACTGGTTTGGTTTGGAAGGGACTTTAAATTTCATCTCATTCCATCCTCCTGCCATGGGACACTTTCCACTATCCCAGGTTGCTCCAAGCCCCATCCAACCTGATTTTGAACACTTCCAAGGACGGGCAATCAAGAAATGCAAAGCAATAATTTACACAGAAAATGGGAAACACTTCTCACTGAGATACCTGAGCGCTGGTGAATTAGAATAGTGCTCATCTTGCACATATCGCACAGAAGTTCCCAAAGATTTCTTATCAAAGCCAGAATTCAGTTGTCAAATGCTGGCAGGCTGGAGCTTGCAAAGATGGGGAAGGATGGAATAAATGGATTTGTGGGCAGAGGGCAGGTGACAGGGTCAGAAGCACGTGACAGATCCATTTCTCCCAGAGCCCTGCAATTTATCCTGTGACTGTCACTCCCATTTAGAGGGTCTGGATTGACTTGGTGACCCAGAGGTGAGTGATGGGCGTGGAGCATCTGTCTTGGTTCTAATCAGGCTGCAGCCATGGCACTGCTCGAGTGCCTTAGAGGCACAAATGCATTTATCACTGCAGTACACTCTGGTTGGGCAACAATACCGAGATTTTTCTTATTTTATTTATTTTGGAGACATCAGGAGAATAAATACAATGTTACAGGTCTTGCAGGGCAGGAAATAAAGCATAGTCTTCTCACTCCTAGTCTAATATCTTGACCACAAGACTCACTTGTCAGGTGGCATCCTAAAAACCTGTTCTGTGTAATCTATTCCTCCAGGGACTTCTGAATATGTAATATATACCTGCTAAAAATAAATCTGCAGAAGATAGAGTTTAACAAGTTTTTGACTACTTCTCCAAGAGTGTGATCATTTTTAAATCAGCTGTGTCCTGTTTTGTGTATTACAAATGATTGTCTTTGATAGAAAAATCTCAGTTGTACATTGCCTTCTCCTCCACGTCCATTTATGCTTGATACCTCTCTAAATCAGTGATGGCTAAATTACAGGTGACTCATGGACAGTAATCAGTGCTAAATCAAGTTTGATTCCTCTGATGAGAAGCGTGGAAGACAGTGGTGCCTGAAACTTTAGACCTTTCCCAGGAAACACCTTGTTCTTCCTTTAAAGCCAGCAAATGCTTGTCTGTTATCAGGGACAGAGCTTCTAAATCAGCCTGTTTCCAAAGAGATCTCCATGAGTAGTTGTTTATTTGGTGGCATATAGTTTCAGGAAAGAAGAAAAAAAAGAAGAAGAGCTGTCTGGCTGGCCTTAATTTCTGTGGCAATACTTTTCCCCACCCTTCTGAATTCCCTAAATTGTTCCTTTCTTCCTTTCTTGCCGTGTTGAGGCTGTGCACGCCACTCCCTGAGCCACACTAGGACTCTAACGAGAACTAGGAAATGTAATTATTCCCACTCTCTCTGTTTTCATTACGTCTGGATTAATAGTCTTCCTTTTCCCAACAACCTCTGCTGACAGGGAGCCATTATCATATGATGCACATAGACTGAGTACAAATTCAGGTTAATACCCCAGGATGCTGTGTAATGCACTGTCCTGCTGCTGAGCTTAATCTAATCCAACGTGATGGAGGAGGCACCACGGCACAACTCAGTGCTTCAGAGCAGGATGCATCATCTTGCCAAATTTTGCAGAGGGCTGTGTCAAAAGCTGTCATCCTGCACCCAAATCTCCCACCCCAATGTACAGGGCAGTGGTGGCTGCTTGTTTCAGTGCCACCCTGGCCTCTCTTGACCATCTCTGAGGAGAGCAGTGAGGGAAGAAAGGCTGTCAGAGGAGCATCCTAAAAATACCACCAATCCAGCCCCCTGCCTCTAAGCTCAGTAAGGTTTTCTCCTTACACCTTCTATATGAAAATGGGCTCGGGTTCAGAGGGAGCAGAGGGCACGGAGGATGCCAGCAGAGGACAGGGAACGAGGGAGATCCTGTGGCCATATGCAACCACCCAAAAAAGATTAAATTAGAGGTGTGAACACAGCACCTTCCTGGATCCTGCCAAGAAGTTTAATTAAAGTCACTTGCTGTAGCTGAGTGACCCACTTTCACTCACAGCTATCACATCTGATGTGATGTTTTAGGAGATGAGCTACAAGAGCAGAACAGCATTTCCATCTCTCTGTCTTTTCATCTTTCCTTTCTAAGCAGAGGAAACGACAAACTCACTTTGCAGGCAGGAGAGGATGATGAACTTTTTATGTTGTAGTTGTGGTAAAAACCACTGACACGTGACATGGCTCGTCTAGATCCCAGCTCTGTCAATAGCTCCTCCAATCCCATAATCCCTTTTTCTCTAGGGGTAAAGTTTAGGTGGAGAGACAACTCTATCTGGAAGATTTGAGCAGTTTGCCTTTGCTTCTCTCTTCTATCCTCACGTGTCCCACTGAATTTAGAATAGTAGAGTCTGTACTGCTCAGCAGTGTATGGTCTTATCTCTGTCTGGGACAGATTTTGCATGACCCTGGACTCCCTGGTGTGCTCACCTTAATGTATTCCCAGATTCTGGCAATTTTCTGCTCCCTATCTTGCAGGTCACTGCAAGTCATTTCTGCAATGGCACCATTACACAGCTCTAGGGGAAATTCCTACATCTGCCCTGGATCTGCTGAGAGATAAACCAGTGAAAAACGATGCACAAAGTGTTGGAAATTGTTCCAATCATACTCCAAGAGTCTTACAGATTGTCATCTTTGATCCTGCCATTTCTCCTAAGAATGAGGCCATACTCTGAGCCAGAGGAAGCAGCAAGGTAGAAATTATTTGGCTGGTTATTTTTTTATTGTAATGGAGGGTTTTTTTTCTCTCCCAATGCAGTTACAGCTGTTTGATTCATTGGACCTTGGTGTAACTCCCTTTGGCAAACTGTGCACGGAGACCCAGAGCTACCACCTGCACATCAGCAGGAAGCTCCACTTTTCCTTCCACAAAGACACAGATTTATGACAGCTGCTGCCTTCCCTTCATTTCTATAGCACAGTTAATTTAGATTTATCGTTCGATTCAAATCCAGGGAAAGTTCCAGTCCCCGGCAGCCCTCACAACCATTCATTTTCTAGCAACAATAACTCTGACTAAACAATAGAATCTTGCTTGTGAAGACTCAATAAAAGTTATGCTGATACTTGAGAAAAAAAAAGTTGCCTATCTTCAACCCATGAAAGGAGGAAACTTCTGTCACAGCGATGAGCCCAAAATGATGCTTTAGATCTGATGTTCCAGATCTACTGGATTTTGGCCAGAGTGGAAACCAAATGCAGGCAAGGGGTGTCCAAGTTAAAGCAACATCAAACCCAGAGGGACTTGGCTTTGCTGTTGTCTAGAGGTGCTGCAGTAAACTAAGTAATACTTGGGAGAAAGAACTGCTGCCATAACGTCGACATTTTGCCATCTTTTCTCATTAATGGAATGTGACAGGACAGAAATATCACACGTCCATGGCTTGGATGCATTTCAGCGTCTGCTCTCAAAGGCACCAGTAGTGCTTCCACCTCAGAGGCAGACTCCAGTTCTGCACTGAACAGAACCAATCCAAACCCCAGAGAACTGCCCACTGCTAGAATAAAACACCTTCCCCAGGAGCAGGGAAGGAGATAGAGAGCCAGGAAACCTGGCCATTTAGCCAAAAGAGCTGACAAAGAAAGATGCTGAGAAAAGATATATATGACGACTCAGAGAGATTTCATTTCTTCCAAAGAATGGTTTGGCTTGACCTCTTCTCTCATTATCATTTCCCACATTTCTACCCTTGCTGTGTATCTTACATCCTGCCATTATTGAAAAGAGAGGCTGAAGAGACTGAAAAACATTAAAATCACAGCTATATCCCAATTCATCTTTTCCCTCCTGTCGTTCTTCCAAAAGAGAGCAGTAAGAGGCATCCTAATCCAAGAAAATCCTCCTTCCAGCTGCCCCCACAGTGCTGGGAGCAAATGGTTTCATCCCTGCAGCGGGTGGATTGCTAATTGCTTCCCTGCCCTCCACCCTCCCCCGGGATTGCCCAGTGCCTCCAATTCTCATCAGAAGCAACGAATGATTGGCAGAGAGCTCAAGGCTTCAGCAGCTCCTGCTGGGGATGTCACTACAAATCTGGGAGAGGCAGGAGCACAGGGAGACAAGCCTGGGAGAGGATAGAAACTGCAAAGGGCAGTCCATTCCCCTAACACAGCCTGGGCCAACCTGCATCTTTTCACAGCTATTCCTGAGCTGAAGGAAGAGCCTTTTGCTGTGCTCAGAAATCAATTTTTGCTTTGTGTCCGTGTTGTTTAATCAATATAATAAAAGCTGAAGTAGCTACGGGTGCCTTTGACATAATAGTGGTTGGCAATCGCTGACCTAAGGTAAATAAATACAATTTGCGGTAAGTCCCTCTGCATACAAACGTAATCTTGACATTTGCTCTCATATTTAAAGCCTGATCTATAAGACAGGTCATAGAATCATTAAGGTTGGAAAATACCTCCAAGATCATCGAGTCCAACCATCTGCAATAGGAGAATTGATTTCAGAGGCTCTTGAAACAGGCTTTGGCAAGCTCGCGTGGTTCCACATGAGAGATTAATAACACTAAGAGAGGTTTTATCACAGTCAGATTATCAGCAAGACATGACAGAAACTATTTGGGTCATTGGGAATGAAGAGGCTGTGAAAGCCAAATGTATATGTGAAAACCAATAAATATTAGAGGCTGCCTTTTCTAATTAGGATTCAGAGAATTTAACAAATGGAATTCCTCGCATGAAATTCTTGGCCAAAACAAGATCCTCTAGGTATTGAGTGCCAGGGGTTTCATGCATACATTTATTTCTAGGCATGAGAGAGGGTAAGTGCAGGTCAGTGATGCACAAACCAAGCTGAGAGTCCTGTGGCAGTAAAGGGCTTAGTCCTTCCTGTACCAAACTGTGCCCCTTTGTTCCTCATGGAAGAGCAGCAGCTGAGGGATGTTTGAAGGTCCAAAGTGTAGAGGAACTGAAATAACCAACCCTAGAGGCTGTCAGAGCGTGATGGAAGAGCAGTGTAAGGGGGGTTTGACAAGATCCCTCCAACTCTTAGGAGTCTCTGATTGTCAAGCCAGCCAAGACCACGGATATTGTGGCACAGCTGGCAATTTCCTGTTGCATGGCCAAGGTGAAAACTCCATCTGTGCCCATCAGGTCATGCAAATACTTGGTCAGTTCTCTCAGGGTGGAGCAGAAACCAGATTTCAACTGAACAGACAAATGTCTGATAGGACATTTCTGTAGATAAAACACGGGCTAATTTTGTGCTGGGATGATCTGTTCCCATCTACCTGAACTTGTTCTGGAACAGGTTTTATCTCTTCTTCCAGCAGATAATTACCCTCACATACTAGAGTTATATCATTCTCTGTTGTTTCCTGCTTCCCTTTCCTTTAAAAAAAAAAAA
>VZRS01013409.1:143306-265001 GCA_013398055.1 Ifrita kowaldi
AAAAGAAGTGAACTTCGTTTGTCCTTTTCCTTTAAGCATATGGCTTCTGACACATATAAATCAATATACTTAATAGAAAATATGCTTCCGGAAGGGATTTATAGAAGTAGAAAGACCCGTCATGAAACATGCCCAGAGCATCTACAATAGAATTATATCATGTGAGTCTATTTGGAAACAATTTGTCATCTTGGGACAAAGCTATAGCCAGGAAGGAATATTACATGAGAGCTTTCTTTTTGCACAACATATTGCTGCTAGCCTGACTGAAAACCACAAACTAAGAAACCTTTTTATTTTATTTAAGTGCCAGATGCCTGATTTAAGGCAAGCTGGGCCTGATCCCAAAGCCTATCAGAGATGATAGGAAACCATCCTTTGAATTCAGCTGGCTCTGGCCCAGAATTACAAGCTTGTCTCTTACAGGCACATTTGTACCACAGTCAGTGCCACTGACCAGGAGTATTTATGTATTCCAAATGCTTTCCTTACAGTCTGGATGTGGAGTTTAGGCTGTGCTTACTAACAGTTGCTGGAAATCATAAATAAAGACTCCTTAAGTGTTTGGTCTCAGTTTTCAGTACAAACTAGTGGCAGTGGTGCTATTTTGAGGCTGCCACTTCTGAATTCATATGCTTGGAGTGGTGTGGGGAAAAGGGCTCATTATGAAATTTTATGTTACAAAATCACATTTTCACTCTCATTTGGTCCCAGCCTGCGATGGCAACTTCAGAAACTTGTGAGGGAACAGAGAGGGAAAACCCCAAAACAACTGGGTGGTGTCTGGGCAGCAGGACTCCTCAGAGACTCATGGAATGGTTTGGGTCGGAAAGGACCTTAAAATTCATCTCCCATGGCCAGGGACACCTTCCACTATCCCAGGTTGCTCCAAGCCCCATCCAACCTGGCCTTGAACATTTCCTGGGATAGGGCAGGAAGTACATAATGGAGCTGAGTGATAAATAAGCAATGAAAAAGCAGACCTACAGACAAAACTGGGTAAACAGAAAAGGTGATCATTTCCCCAGACTGGCTTTTCCGTAACAGATCCTTTCCTCGCGTTTTTTTAATCCTCGCTGTTCTAAACCCTGATGTTAGGGCATGTTCTCCTTCCAGCCACATCAACATTTATTTATGTGACTATAATGTGGCAGGTTTTTAACTGGCTGGATGTTTTTGTCCACCTTCATTTAAGCTGCCCTCTGGCATCGCAGGATCCACTGATGCTGCCCTGAAAACTGGTGCTTCGATGTTTTGGAGACAGCTGGAATAGCAGGGGGAGGCTTTTGTGTGTGACTCTGTGTGTGTGGCTGGAGTCTGATGAAGAGAATGAACAGAGCTGATAACGGATGCTCACAATTAAATCCAGGCCACATAATAAAATCAGGTGAAGAATAGACCTTTGGCCCAAAGCTTTAATTCTAGTTGGCAAGGAAAAGAGAACATTAATGCAATTTCATGTACTGCTACCTTGACTCGCTTCTCTTCCTCACCAACAAATACACTCAGTGTTTGTGCACATCACAGTTTAGATTCTGGCAAAAGTTACTACAAGTACTTGTTCTCCTGTGTATAAATTCCAACTCTGGAAGCCTGGCTTTACATCTGAGCTCTCTGAGAGTTGCTTTGGCTGTTGTATCTACATCTCAAGGAAATTCTAGCAACACTCAGAGAAGGAAGGAACAGGCAAAGTCCCATCAAATTATTTTTCCAGTGAGTGAGAGCTTGGAGGGGACCAGACCTCTGCTTCACTGTGGAGGAAAATCAAAGCTGCGTAGATTTCTTTGCCATCAGTTTATGAGAGAATTTATTACTATTTCCAGTGTCACCATCATCCAGCAGTGATGGTTGCAGGTTGCAGGCTGCTTCAAGGGCTGTAAGAAAAGCCACTGGGATATGCTTTGCTAACCAGTATTTGCCCATGATGGTAAAGATTAGTGGGTGATTGTCTTTGACTGCACAGCAGACATCATCTCGTCAGCCACCTTCCTGCTCCTCCCCAGCGCTCTGTGAGTGGTGCTCTTTGGATTATGGCTCCTCTGGTCTTTCTGCTGCCAAGAGATTCTGCATCACTTTGTGAATGTGGTATATTTGTGTCTGCTTCTGCCAAGGTATCTTCCTGCTTAGTGAAAAAAACAACTAAATTAGCGTTTAGTGTTTTAGCGTTACAGCTAAAAAACAAGTATTGAGGATATCATTCCAGCACAGGAACAGGAATTTCTACTACTCCAAACCAGGATCCAAACAGTTGGATAAACACAGCTCTGCTGCATATGATATTGAGTTGCAAACAAATCAGAACATATTCTCTATCCAAAGGTGGACAGATGTACAACTTTGATAGAAGGCCATGGACATCGGCTCCTCCAGATTTTAAAATGCTGCCAAGGAGGTAGGAATGGCACAGATCTGAGCTGGACTGCAGCCCTGCTTCACACAGTGCAGTCAGGGGGAATTCCAGCTATTTGGGGTTTACAGGGTGGAGGAGAAAGCGTCTGTGTCTGTGACTGCCACTGGAAATGCATATTGTAGGACAGAAGGGCTTTTTATTTCCTGTACAAATTGCCTCAGTTCCACCTTCCTAAGTAAACAACCAGCTACAGAATTAGCTACACTGCTAAATGAAAACACAAGTTGAAAGAGAGCAGTGTACAGTAATTGAACAGGAAGAAAGGAAAATATATGTGTAGCAGACCTGAAAAGGAGACAGAGAGCTAATTAAATGTAGTACAATTAATTTCACACAATGTCCTTCGCATGCAGCATCATAAAATGTTTTGCTGGATCAGTGCACTGAGAAGCAGCTGTGAGTCTGAAATCTTCCTAAAATCAGAAACTTTCTGCATCTCTTTTGCTCTGCCTTATTGTTGTCAGGCTGGTGCAGACAGCTGCTATGAGGGAAAAGCATCAAAGCTCACCAGTCCTTCCTGAGATCAAGGTGAAATTCCACCATGTCAAGCAAAGACTGGGAAAGTGGGAAGAGCAAAGAGACCAGAACTCTGGGCTGGGCAACAAATCAGAAAGAACAATCTGCCACGTGCCTTTGCAAGAATCTCTGGGGATTTTTTTAAGTAATTCTTCCCATGATCTCATGAAATTCATGCCTGTGCCTCTACACATGGGGCATGTTCCTGTGTGTGTGCGTGGAAGTGCTGCATGTTCTTTTTGGAGATTTTTGGTGCTGCAGGTTGTAGGAGTGATATCCATGCTCCCTTTTCCAGATGTAATCCTTCCACGGGCAATTTTGGCTGTGCTCAGCCAACGACTACACCTGAGGGATGGCTGTAGGCCCCTTAATTAATTCTTGCTTTCAAATGACAGCAACACGCTCCGTGTATCAGTTTCCAAGAGTGTTACTTAGTGTGTGCAGGAAATTGAAAGATAGTGAAAATAGCATAAGTTTCATTATTGTTGGAGAAAAAAATATTACAAGTGGAGCAAACTGAGAGTCACTGGAGAATGGTGGGGCTGAAAGGGCGAAATGAAGTATGTGAGCATTCCTTTAGGATACTGATATTTCTGTACTGGTGGTTTTATGCGAAAAGCAGAATTGGGAGCAATTTTGCTTCCTGCTCTGGCTCTAATCTTCACCAAACTTCCTGATTTTCTGCTATGAAAATGTGCAGCCAGTTTTTTCTGTGCTTGCAGCATGAGTCACAGCCACGGCTGGGAGCCACTGTGCAGCCAAGAGCCCGAGCAACACATGGAACAACACGCCTCGAACACGTGTGGGTCCAGTTCCTGTGCTCTCAAGACTTCCAGGGTCCAACCTGCTACATCTCCTGTCCTTTTAAAGCATGGTGGAGATGCCCATGTCAGAGAGACAGATGTAGGCAGAAGCCTTCCCTTTGGCTTTGGAGAACTTTTCAGCCATCAATTCCTTTGAGTCTCACCAATGAAGGCAAGATTTTTCTTGCCCATGGAAGAAGATTCCCTTGTTGGAATTACCCAGTACTTAACTGCCTGTCTCTAGAAATGAATTAGAATAACAAGGTAGGGCAAACCATTTCATTCATTCCCTCTCTTAGCAGGATGTCCCTCAGAAGGGAGGTGCACTCCAGTGTGTTTCTGCTCCCATCCTAATTTCTTCTTTGCTGCCCATGAGGGGACTAAGTGAATCATGAGATGCTTTGGACGTCATCTCCAACCTCCTGGGTCATCCTCTTTGCATGGGATGGAATGAGGGCAAGCAGAGCTCTCCTGCCCACATCACAGCCTGTGGCTGAGGCAGGTGTCCCTTTGCTCGTCAGGGACATTATCTAGTTTCCATGATGGAAAAAAAGCACAATTATTACAAGGCGCTGTTATCTCCTGTCACATTCAATAAAATCAGTCTGGCTCTCGGGAAGTCCTGTGAGGAAGGCGTCGGGATGAAAATTCATGAGTGCAGGGTAAGAGACATTGGCAAATCAGACCTTCTGTCAGTCATTACCCTGCAGATACTTTTTTTAGGGCAGGAATGGGTAAGCTGGGGTTATGGGGCCTCGCTGTGTGATTTGCCAAGCAGTCCCAAATGCCCTCGTGTAACGACTGGTGGTGAAGGTGAGTTGTGTTAATGACCCTGGCACTGCACTGAGCTGGGTTATGCAACTGCAGCTCTGGCTGATGGTGGATGTTGACTTTGCTCACCAGGCCACAGTGGCTCCTTGAAGAGAAGTGGCACTCATGAAAGGGGAAATGTTTTAAAAGGCTCCAAAGCGTGAGGTCTGTAATGGATTCATGTGAGTGGGCAGCATCCTGAGAGGTGAACAAACACTACAGAAAAAAGAGCTTGTGACAAGAGCGTTGGAGGGAGAGAAAGGGGCTCTTCTGCTTGAGCTGAGACTGCACCACTGAGGTGAGATCTCTGCTGTCAGCCAGGGAAAGCCAGAGCTGTGGTTGCTCTTAGTAGGGTTTCCACAGCTAATTTAATACTTTAAATTTAATACTCTAAATTTAATGCTCTAATTTAAGAAAGAGCAACTCACAGGGTTGTTGCTGCTGTCACAAAATGCTGTTGTCCTACTTGTCCTAAAGTTAGGAGAAATTAAAACAGTGACTTGATTTCTCCTGACATTGAAGCCCATCATGTTAATTACTGGAAAACCAAACCCTTTGCACTGCCCTGGCCACTTGACCATGTTTGCTGAGGTTACCCAGATGTTCACTATGAAGTTTTACCTTGTTTGTAAGGAGACTCCCTGGGGAAGGGGTGGATGGTTGTTGGGTTTCAGTGTGCAATCTGGCTTGGAAATGCAGCGCAACCAGGGAGCCTGTGGTGATGTTTTGCAAAGCTGCAGAGCTAAGGAGGAGCTGATATTCTTGGTGTCTGATCTGTTCTTGGAACATTAAACCCAGACTGCTTCTGGGTTCAGATCTCCTGGGGCTTTTCTGAAGTGACAGAAAGCAAGTTGATTTTCTGGAAAAGCTTTTCTCGGGAAGAGCTTTACCCTACAAAATGTTGGCAGCTCTCCACCCTTACTCTCTTCAGGGTACAGGGGGAAACTTTCTTAGTAACTGGCAGAGCAAAGCTCATGAGGGAATTTTAAAACATTGAAGTGCCTGCAATTCAGAGATGCTGCAGCAGTCATCTAATGCACATTTATTTTGCATGGGAATTTTGCAAATGTAGCTGAATAATAACATTGTTTTGCTTTTTCTGTTATGAGATGTTTAGCATCTCTGATGCAGATTCCCAGGAATATATGTGTTTAAATTCAAACTTGACCCTAGGAGGGGAAGAACTAATTTTCTGCTCTTGTGTCAAGCCTGAGTGATGATGAATTGGCAGGACCTGCCTCTCAGATATTTTCATTTAGATCCTTTTTAGTATATGATAGCAAATGGAATGTTGAAGATAGGCTAATCCTAGTCCTTGCTTTGCCGAGCACCAAACTGAAATAGCTGATGTCTTCCTGAGACACTTTGTCAGCATCTCATGGGAAAACGGGAGCAAAAGGCTGCAGTCGACATTTCTGCAGCGTTGTTCCAAACAGGGTGGTTGATGTGTGAGCCCACAAAATGTGCAGACAAGGGACTGTGACCACATTACCCCTTGCCTGTCAAAGACCTCAGCCCAGCCCCTGTTTCAGCAGGAGGGCAGTGACACCGGGGGGACAAGGCTTGCCCTGTGTCAGCACCCAGCAGTTACTACAGAGGAGGGGGCAAAACTGAGGAACTTCTCCAAAGAAGCCAGGCACTTGTGAGTAGGATTTTTTTTTTAATTGGTTTCCACCTGTCAGACTTGTCAGTGGTGAAACTGGATGTTTTCACAGAGAAAAAAATCCTTCCCCCTCATCCACCCCCACATGTCCTGCCTCCCCATGGCCCATCTCCAGCTCCAAAGTGACAGCTGAGCAGGTTTATTTCTGTCAGCAGGAGTGGAGGAGGCTGTGAGAAGAGGCATCCCACAGCTCTGGTTCCTAGCTGGTATTTTGTGTCTGATCTTTGTTTGGGAATCATTTCCTTTGGGTGCTGCTGAGACTCTGCTGGGATCCATTCCCCAGCCTTTAGGCTGACGTTGTGCCTGAGATGTGCAGCTGCTTTAACAACAGCCTGGCAGCTCTGCACAGGGCTGGGATGATCTGTCCCTCTTCAGAACGTCCCAGGTGCCACGACATTGGCCTCTGGTACCAGGTCCCACAGGTGGCTGTGCTTGGGCTGCAGCTTGGGCACAGAGGGACCCCCTGGCAGGGGCTGGGTGGGAGGGTTTGGAAACCTAAACTGGGACTGCTCAAAGAGGAGGGTTCCTGGCACAAGCCCTGCCTCTTCTCATGGGAAGGAGCAGCTGGAAAGCATGGGTGAGGATTTTGCCACTGAGTGACAGGGAGAACTAGGGGAGAAAGGGAACAGTTCTCTTCTGCTGACAGTAGGAGACAGAGGCAGAGCAGTGAACAACCCAGCCACAGCCATGTTGAGTACCTGTATCCCAAAGCCCACTCTGCAGGTGACTTCCCTGCTCATATCCCCTCCCTTACTGGAGCTAAAATATAGGAAACACTTGGGTGGTGAAACCAAAGTGAAAGAAGACCATGGCTTTGAGTTATGGGGAAAAAAAGGGAAAGAAACTCCCCTTGTACATGGTTACCACCCGAGAGATTTCCGCTTCTACCAAATTCACAGAGTTCCCTGAGCCTTTGAGACAGAATGGATCAGTTCAGCATTGTGCCATCAGACAACTGAGATGACAACATTACTGATGTCCTCGGGTCAAGCCTGTCATGTTGAATTAACAGCTCATAAGGCACAAAAAGAGCTGTTTCCCCCCTGTGAATCAGAACTGAGACATCACCTGCACAAGTAATTGCATTTGTTTTGAATCAACAATGAAAACAAAGGATAAACAATTACCTGCTTAAGTTCTTCATCCTTTTTGGTAACATCATTGCACAGAGTAACTGAATTACCGTTGTCTTCTCATTTGTTATGGGGTTTATGAGACACCCTTTCTTCCTCTCCCCCTGCCTGTGCCACTGTGTGCATGAGCACTCTGAGCAAATAGCCCAAAGGGCCTCTGGCTCTGCATCTAAGGGTGGGAGCCTTGGTCAAAGATGTCCTGGTGTCCATCTGCTTTGTGGGGATGTCAACCGCAAGCTCCTGGTGTGGTTTAAAAGGAAAAGTGATCCCCAGCCAAGGGGATGGGAGCAGAGAGGAGAAAATGTGGGAGGAAGGAAATGTTCATGCACCAGGTCACCTCTTGACGTGTTACAGGGCTGATACAGAACTGGAACTGGCCTTTTCAAGGCAATGCTTGAAAAGGAGCTGGTCTCTGCTTACTGAAGAGCTTTCCTTCAGGTGAGATCCACACGTGCCTGCACAATCCCTGTGATGGGGCTACACTGTCTGTGATATCCCATAGCTGGGGGTGCTTCTGGTGACTTCTCTGCACCGATGGAAATGTCAGAAGACAGCATTGCTCCCACCACAGCTCATGATTTATTTGAAATGAAATCCACTTTTCTGCATCACGGTTTTTCTGGGTACATCTGGTTACGATGAGGTCTCAGTGTTTGACTTTTGAAACATTAGACTCTCCAGTAGCACAAACCAGTTTAAGGGAAAATAAGGACTCTTACCTATGAATATTTATGGCTGGACTTGAATTGTACTTTAGATTGCAATTCATTATTGCTGAGAGAACAGTAGATAGAAAGCAATATTCAATTTATTAAAATGTTTTCTCTTTTGTGCCTTGATCAGTGAAGAAATTTATTTGAAATTTGTGTAGTTTAAGTCTCAGTATTAAAATCTTATTAAAGTTACAGTCTTACTAAAGAAAACAAAGCAAGGAACAAAGCTGTCCACAATGCCAATAAGCCAGAAATATTTCTGCTCACAAACAGTAAAAATGTAGAGTTGACCCAAGCTGTTTTAAAGAGCAGATACTTTGATATGAACAGAAATACAAATTATCCTCAATTTAAACATTCATGAGGTAGAACCACAGCTGCTCAAGTGAAACTTCTACTTGTTAATCCTAAATAAAAGGAGCTGGTTGGAAACATGTGGATATTTGCACTGAATGTGAAATCAATCAAACAAAACACACTCATTTTAAGGTTCTGTGAGTGACCATTTTTTCCAAATTTAATATTTGGAGAGGAGGGATGACTTTGAAAACATCTCTGATTGAAAATATGAATGTGGGAAGGTGGGTACTGGTAAAGATGCAGATTAACATGCGCTGGAGCTGTATTTGGCAGCAGAAAATCCTGAAAACCTTCCCAGATGTGGGTATTTATCTCTGTCCTGGCTATCCCACTTCTCCCTTTCTCCTGCAAGCCCGAGGAGTGTCCCATTCCTCAGCCTCTGCACCATCAGCTCCAATCCTCTTTCTCCCTCTGACTTCCCAAGTGTTTCAGCAGCTCTCCCGTAGCTGGGTAGCTACAGGGAAGGCTCTAAAGACAGGAGATTTTCTTAGGTGCTCTGAGGAGCTACTACCAAACTGAATTGAAGTAAATTTCATCTGAGCAGAAGGGAAAATGTCCTCAGTTGCACTTCAGAATAATTGCTCTACAAGAGAGTTGAGAACAGCTAAAAAATACAGAACTCTGGCCAAAAAGAGACAGTGATTGTGGGAACAGGCATTTGCTGGGAAATGTGAGCAAAGTTAACTCTTTGTTTCTCTGCTTTTCTCTGATGCTTGGTGAGGGGATGATTTACTGGGCAGGTTGACAGGGTTGTACCTGTGCCCTTGCTTCATCCCACTGCAGTGGGCGATCATCTGACCAGCCCTGTTTCCCCTCATTTTGATCACGATCCTATTCTGTATTTCTCTGTGCACAGTTAAAAACCTTCCTGAGAAACTCGATTTCTGCATCACAAGAAATAGGCTCCATTTCAAATAAATATGCCTTACCCTCAGCTTTAAAAATTTCCACTCCAACAAAACATCTTTCCCATCACATCCTCTGACTCATTATTTCATTGTGGTCCTACAGCTCCTAATTCTCCAGTACTCTGATGCCAACCTCTAAGGAAGTCTGTTGGGTTCATCAAAGTCTTGCTGTGACTCATGGCCCCTTCTTACAGAAAACAGGCTTTTCCTCTTGATGAAGGCAACCAATCTCCAAACCCTATGGTGCCTTCTGGAGAGATGGATATGAAACACAGGCAGATCCCGAGCCCTGGAGCCAATCTCCCAGGAAAATGAATAGCACAGGGGGACAGATTGTCGTAAACAAGTGGAAGTGAGATTTTGGTTGAAGAGAAAAGCTTTTGACTGATCTGTGAAGATGCAAAAATCAGACAGGAGCAGAATGTGTTGCCTTTTTTTTCCCCTTTTCTGTTTTCCAGTGTTTTTTTGTTGCATGCTGATGTTCTAACACAACTCCCTGGAAAAAGTCTGTGAATCCTTTTGATGGCATAGTGTACATAGAAACACAGAGAACAAATAGAATTGCCATGGTGCACTGATGGTGCCCACACTTTCTGAGGACTTTTGAAATCCTTTTTACCTTTTATCCTACACCATAGGCTGATATAGAACCATCTCCCTCAAAGCTGAGCATTGAAAATTCGGAGTTTTTGGGCTGGGGGGAAACCAAAGTGAGACCTGCTCTCTGCAGAAACCTTTTCTGCCTCTATCTCCCTGTACAGAGGTTCATTAATCTTGCCTTTTCCTTCCAGACTGAGGAGTGGAGCAGAAATAGCTCTCCCCATTTTTTATTTCAATGTTCATCTATGGATAGCTTTGGCTTTCCTGTTCAGCACAAGTATAAAGCTGCCACTCACACACTGACTCTTTGTTAAGCTTATTGATGAAATGTTCTCCCAGTAGAATCTTCCCCAGGGATCAGATGATAACAACGTGGCTGATATCCCAGAGATCTTATCACCCTAGGGCCAGGGGAGAGGAAATTTTACCATTCAGCCATTCTAAGACGAAGACATTTCTCTTCAAGGCTCTTCATGATGATGTTCTTCACAGCCAGGTTGGACAGGGCTTGGAGCAACCTGATTTAGTGGAAGGTGTCCCTGCCTGTGGCAGGGGATTGGAATGAGATGATTTTTAAGGTCCCTTCCGACCCAAACCATTCTGTGATTCAGTCATGAGGAGCTGGTTGTGCCGGTGTATCCATGGGGTGAGACTGGCAACATGGCAGAATGTATTTTTCCCTGTCTCCAAAATTCCATGGAAACTTATTAAGACACAAAGTGAAATCTCCAAGTGAATGCCAGTGAGCTCCAAATGATGAACAGCATATTAAAAAGCACTGAGCCATGTTGTGATGAAAGCTCTCCCCCCTTGCCATTGTAATATATACAATGAGCAAGGATTATTGTCCTGTATTCAATAAAAATCAGCACCAGAGCCTTTGTTCCTTCCAGACACAATCTGTGAACTCTGATTTCTGTTTTAATCTGATCAGCACCTCTGGCATTTAAGACTGGAGCTGTGAACAGAACGGACAGCTTCATTTTCCCCTGCTAAATGATATTTTAAAAAAAAGCCCCAGAAAAGAGAAACAAGCAGAGCTAGATTGGGTCACTTACTGGTTTCTTTACAGATGCAAACAGGTTTATACCGGTTGTGCAGGTGGGCATTCATAAAGGCTCAGAAGTGCTCCACAAATCTGTATTTTCTTTCACCTCAAAAGCCTACAGGCTTGTGTTTATGAGATTTCCTAGATCAGCCTCCTGAAGGGTGCTCACTCCTTTGGGCAAGAGGATTAGCCAGTCTGGCTGCCTTGCTGTGGTGTCACTGGTGACCAGCTTTAAAATCCCTGTACCATTTGCTTTCTCTGGTCTGGCTCAAGCCCAGAGGAAGGAGAGGGATTAAGTCTCAAGGTCTGAGTCAGAAAACACCAACCGTGACATAAGGCATTTTCCTGGGCTGGTTACGAAAAATGTTACTTCGTGTTTGTGTTGATGGTAAAGAGAAATTAATCTTATTCCAATTGCCAGTCTGAAGGAAGACAAAAAAAATGATTTACTGCAGTAATGTGAAACTTTGTAAGAATTCATGCTCTGTGTGGGAGCTGTACTAATAATGCTGTTTGCAGTCGGAGCTGCTTTTCAGTTGGACAGAAGACCTAAAACATCCAAAATGTCAGGTGTCACAGATTTCGTTAGAGCTCCCTGTGGCACTGCTAAGGTCACTCCCATTTAATGGAGTTTGTCGCTGTTTGGGTAGTTTTTAAATTCAGCACACAATGCTTCACCTTCTCCTGCAATCTGCACGGAGCAGACACCAAGGATAACAGCACTCTGAAAGCTGCCAAGTGCTGTGACAAGGTTGTTGCTGTTGCTGACAACCAGCGAGAAGCTGCTTTTTAATGGTTGAATGTTGGCATGTTTTGCTAATACGTGTCTTGGAATGGAGGCTTAATATAGCTCATGAGCTACCTGCTGATGCTGAGTGAAGGGAAAGACGAAGCAGAGCTGACTGCTGGAAACACTGGGGTTTGAGATTCTGGTCTACGAGATTTCATTGCAGCCCTTGGGTGAATCCCAGAAGTTCATGTGCCTGAAATCCATCCCTAAAATGAATGCACCATTGCAGTGAGAAAGGTATGGAATGTGCTGGGTTGTTGGAGGTGTGCTAATGCTGTTAAATATTGGTAACAATGGCTGCTACATATCCATTACGTTTGTGAAATTTTGGGGTGCTGGTGACATCTAAATCTACCCTCCTTCACCTTAAAGCCATTCCCCCTTGTCCTCTCACTCCATGTTCTTGTAAATCCAGCTCTCTTGAAGCCTCTTTAGATACTGAAAAGGGTTCTAAGGTCTCCCTGGAGCTTTCTTTTCTCCAGGCTGAACAACCCTGGGCAAAACATCATCCCAGGTGTGGCTGCAGCACCCACATATGCACTTACACACTCACTACAAATTTTTGATCCTTCTCTTTCTCTTTCTTGAAAGTCCTGGCTGGCTTGGCTGCTTTGTATCAGCAGTGATACGGTGTTTAACTAACTTTGCTGCTTCTCTATTTAGATTAGATGTTAGGAAGAAATTCTCTGAGGGTGGTGAGGCCCAGAGGTTGCCCAGAGAAGCTGTGGCTGCCCCATCCCTGGAAGTGTCCAAGGCCAGGTTGGACGGGGCTTGGAGCAACCTGGGATAGTGGAAGGTGTCCCTGCCCATGGCAGTGGGTGGAACAAGATGATCCTTAAGGTCCCTTCCAACCCAAACCATTCTGTGATTCCATGATTCTTTGATCCGTTCCCACTGGTATTTGTCTGAGTGAGCCCAGGACCGGGCTGGCAGTCCATGGATGCTGGGCTGGCTGCTGTGAGCTCCCCTGGCATGTTTTTGTTCCCAGTAAACAACCCCAGCAGCTTGGTTTGGCTGCCCTGCAGCACTCGGGCCACGCCTGTGCCTGTGCTTCTGGAGGGGTTTTGCACTTGAGTGCCCAAAATCACTTCAGGTTCTGCTTTGTGCTTCCCGGCCCACAGGAGACCTGGAATAATAACTGTGGTGTGCTGCCTTATTGCTTAAATGCCCTTATGAATATACTCCAGCCTGATCTACAGTTCAAACAAATTCAATAAGGCAGAGCAGGATTTAAAGATATTTAAATAAATTAACTTTTGCATGGATGTTTATTAAGTTTTATGAAGCCATTTACTAAAATGTAACTTTTTTTTTGAAAGGTGCCTGAAATTTTCCCCTTGTGAACTATGGAAATTGCTTTTATAATTGAAATGAGAAATAAGAGCCAAGCTGAAAGCATCCCTCATGGCTCGAGGCACAGTCCTTGTGCCTTTCTAAAGGAAAAATAGAATTATTTGACTCTCCACATCTTTTGTTTTCCTTCCCATTTGCGGGGTGTGATGTGGTGCACGATTGCGTGACACGGGCTGGGAGGGTGTCCTGGGAGGAGTGGGAAGCTCTGCTTCCCAGGATTTGGCTTTTTCCAGGAGTCAGCCCTGAGCTAGACAAGTCACGAGCAGACAGCAACATTTTTCACTCCAGCTTGAACAAGGGCTGGATTTATGCATAAGCCATGGAGGCTCCACTGGGAGCACCGTGCCCAGCACAGAAGTCTCCTGGAGCCAGGAAACGGATGGCTGCCACGTGCTGTGGATTTTCACTGCTGGAGACATGAGCTGCAGACTGAAAATACACCTTTGAGCAGAGCAGGGCTGAATACCAAATAAAAGTATCCATAAAATAAATGATTTTGATCCTTTAATACTTGATAGTGTAGGGACAATAGAGGCTCCTTCCTGCTCTTCTCATCTGGAAGCAGCACCAAAAAGCCTTTGGAGAGGCAGTGCATTTGAGCTAGGTTTTAGAAGATGGATTTTCCAGGCATGAATGATTCAAAATATTTAAGTTTTATTCTCTTGCTGCTTTCCAAGCAACATTTTCCTCTACCAGAAATCAAAACAAAAGGGTCGAATGGTTAAAAACTATGAAGATTTTATGGCTCATCTCAGCTATTGCACAACAGAACATTAACCAGGAGCTGCAGGGAGGATGGAGGTGACTGATTTTTGCTCATTTAGTGTAAGGACACTTTAATATCACAGGTAATACCAAAGATTTCTGTTCCCACAAAATTACATTTGTTTTAGAAAAATAAATGATCCCCATTCCCGCACTTCTCACACTTCCTGCACTCCACATGCTCCACGCCCTGGATGGGCCGGATGCTCTCCATTGCTGTGCCCAGCAGCAGAGCAGGACAGCACAGAGCTGATGCTTCTAACAGCTCTCAGGAAGGATTTTTCAGGGCAAACATCACTGATGGGAGTGTCCTTCAAACCTAACTAGTTCCCCTGTTTGCTGACCTGAAGACAGAGGGGCAGCTGATGTTTGGAAGCTGTTTGTGCTGCAGACTGCGGGGAGAGGAGCACTCGGGACCCTTCTGCAGAGGAGCTGCAAATCCCAGTTCAAGGCCAGTGGGATTTCACCAGTTTAGACCCCAGCCAGGGTGCCTGTGCTGATAACCAGGCTGTGTGATAAAGGCACACCTGCCAATTCAAGCAAAAGCAGCGCAAGCCTTAAATTTGGATATTTATTTCTTAGGATCAATAAATGACAAAATAAAATACCATACAGTACAAAGGCTATATCAGAAATTAACCATTTCATTACACTTTGATCAGTAAATACAGTATCAATAATAGCATGTTACACTGAAAGAGTGTTTCCCATTGCCACACAGAAGGATTCCACACTCCCTTCCCTTTGTCACAGAAAATATTACAAAGTAGACACGGACACACTTTTAACATTCATTTTTTCCCCATTGAGCAACAGGCCACAGAAAATAAAGCACATCAACATTTTGTATCTCAGAATAAAATAAAAAATAAAGGTGCACTTTAAAAAATATTTGCCATAAATACAATATGTGCAGGACTATCGGGCGGCACAGCTGGGGAAGGACTCTGGATCACAAAGCCAGGACACAGCATCATGAGATTTTGGATCAGCAATTTCCGTTTTCGTACTAAGCAAACCCAGACTGAGAACAGGAAGAGTGCTTGAGCTGTGATGTGAAGAACCAGACAGAGCTCTAGCAGGTACAGCTTTGGTTAAAGAGTCACCAAACAACGCAGCCAGGGGGACACCGGGCTGACACTCACAGCGAGCACAGGGAGCTGCTCCCATGCCCTGGGGATGTTTGCTGTCCCTGCCCAAGGGCAGCAGCGATGCAGCTGCACGGATGATGGGCTCAAACCTGCAGCACGAGCTGTCTGCAGCACCAGCACACTCGGGGATTGTTTCACTGAACGCTGGATGCTAGAAATGCAAAGGTCCTGCTATTGTTGTGTTTACAGCATGTGCCCTGCTAACCCTCCTCGCTGATTTTTGATTGAGTTTTCTCCTGAGAAACTCGCTGAAGTGAGGTCTCATGCACCTTACAAAAAAAGACAAGTTCAGCAGAGCATTCCAACACTGATGGACTGGGCCTGTGGTGAGGAAGTCCTGTCTGGGGGAAATTTCTGAATAGCAAAATGACTTTATAAACCTGATTTCACACTGCCAAATGGATGGCTCTGGCAAGAGCACTGTGAAGAGAAACAAAACCTCAAAATAACGTTTGAAGAGGTCACTTGATAGACTCTCTTCAGAGGGGAATTTCTCAGAATCCGTCTGGCAGCACTTCACATCTGCGGGTTCCACAGATTTTATTCTTTTTTTAGTCAAAACAAACAGTTCCAAACACAGGGAATTTGCATAGATGAGCAGAGGCCCCAGCACTCACCTTGGCTTTGCCAAGAGTTCAGCCAAGACAGGGGCACAACAGATGGGAGTTTGTGTTTTGTCTAATGGCAAAAACCATTCACATCAGATTAAATTTAAAAACCTTTTTGGGTTAGCAGTTCAATCATTGTTAAAAGGCATGTAAAGGACCATTTCTCTGCTAAATATGGGGCAGTTTGTACCTTTTACTTCTCTGCTGTATCAGCTTTCCTTTACAAGGCTGAGCTGGACGGGGCTTGCAGCAACCGGGTCTAGGGAAAAGTGTCCGTGCCCGTGGCAGGGCTTTGGAACTGGATGGGCTTTAAGATCCCTTCCATCCCAAACCCTCCAGTGATTCTCTGGAAACTGTGGGGGTTTGCAGTGAGTTTTCCGCACTTCTTTGCATCTCTAAGTTGAATATAGCAAAATTAGGTGAGGGAAGAGAGGATGAAACCAGCTGTAACTTACACTGCTCAGCTCAAGGTTGTCAGATTTGGCCAGTGCAAGAGGTAGCTTTGAGCTGCAATCTCAGCTTAAGGCCATGGACTCAGGTCTGCTTTCCTGTTAAACTGCAAGAACAGAGCTGTAGAAGTCAGCAAACCACTTGGATAGATCCCCCAAATGCCCCCAGCTCTTCAGCACTTGAGTGGCCCAGCAAACACTGTGGAAGGAGCTTATGGTAAGTTCACTTTTACTCCAGCTTTCTCCCACTCTCACGTCAAACCAAAAATAAACCCGCCAGTTTCTTTGAGCTGTGATCAAATATTCTGTAAGCTGCCAGTGTATCTCAGTAGTGAAGATCTAAACCAAGCATCTTATGTGAAACAACAAGTTTTTTACAGTGTTTCCTAAGATAATCAAGCACATTTCAGCAGGTTGGTGTTGAACAAGTGTAGTAATAATGTTTAATATTTCAAAAGCAAATGAGACATGCAGGGTGTTAAATTGCAATGGAAGTCAAAGCAATGCAGTTACAGCTTCCCTGGGAGGTTTCAGAAAGCCCCTCCCAGCTGCTGACTGTATTTAGAGGTGAAGTAAAAAAAACCTGGGTCCTCCAGAAACATTTGAAGTGTCTTGCCTGGAAGGCCAATGTTAAATGTGTGACATCAAGACTCCTCTTCCTCTCAAGGCAGACCTTTCCCCTCTCCTGTTCATGGTACCTGGATTTTCCCACAAGGCAGGATGAGCAGGTCTTCTAGAGATTCTTCTTCCAACCTGCCCAAGCCATTTCACGCACACCATGCACAGAAAATATTTGCTGGTTTCTCACAGATTTCCTTCTGAAGAGATCAGTGTCCTTTATGCCTGTTTGTTTAATTTCATTTATTTGTGTGCCACTTCCTGTTTTCCTTGTCAAAGAGGAGTCAACAGTCCATGAGCAACAAAAGTGCTTGGTCAAATATAATCTCTGCCCTCTGCTTGGTACAACCAGGGCAAGAAATCAAAAGAAGGCATGACAGAACAGAGCTTGCAGTTTGGCTGAATCAGAAGAAACCAAAGCCCCACTGACTTTTATTTTGAGCCCTTTCTTTTGCTGGGGTTCTGTACTAGGCATTAAAACCAGCTCCCATCCCTGGCAGGTGTGGTTGGAGACCATGGCTGACGGGCTGCCGTGGTAGCCAGCTGGGTACAGCTGCCAGGTTATAAATGCCCCAAAAGTAGTCAGTCACCACCACCAACTCACAGCAGATGCCTCCAAATGGGTGTTTCCTCTATGTGCTGAGCCCAACAGGACCTAAACCACAAGTCCAGGGAGTTGGACTGGATGATTCTTGTGAGTCCCTTCTAACTTGGCATGTTCCGTGATTCTGTGATGTGACATCTGCAGCACGAGATGTCACCCAGTGGTTCAGTAACTGGTCTCCATCACTGTGTGACCCTCACTGGGGCCAATCCACACCTCCAGCACTGTGGCTTCAGTTAGGGACCACAGGTGCCCATTAGCTGAAGAGTGGCATGGGATGGGCAAAGCCCAGAAAGCCGAATTGAGCCAACTCTTCTACTTTGTCACCTTATAGAGCCAAGTCCTGCTCTCCTGATGATGTGTGGTATGAAAGGGGACACAAGGTCACCACCAGCAGAGGTTGCACAGGATGATTGGTCAGTTTCCAGGTTCGTGCAGGTCGCCATTTGGGGAAAAAGCCCTTTAGCTTGTCCCAGAGCCCTGTGATTTTGGTACTGAAGACTCTGGAGCAATTTGCTCACACAGTGGGCTGTTAGAGGTGGAACCATATTGGAGAAAAGCTCATGCTACCTCTCCTGATCAGCTGGGAAATTCCAAAGAGAATTTTCAGGTCTTGTTTCTGTTCCTCTGGCTTGTTAAAAGAAAGTGGATTTAGAGCCAAGACTACCCAGTTTAGACCTTCTCATGCTCTGCGTTTGAACTATCTGAATGTTTGGGTACAGCTCAGTGTGCCAATATGTCTGGTAGCAAAAAGTAACAAAAGGAAAGGTAGAACAAGAGGACCTGCTGCCTACAACTGCTATGAACTGAGATGTTAACCTCGTGGAAATGGTGAGGAAAAAAGTAAAACTGGAATAAGGATGGGAAAAATCTGAAGGTCCCACAAAACTGGGGCAGATTTCTCTTATCTCAGCAGCCTGGAGCCCTCATGAGGTCGGAGTTTTCTCACCTCTCAATGCACGCCAGCAATCTGCTCTCCTTGGTAAAAAATAGGGTTTGGCTGTATGGCAAAAGGAAGATTTTCCATTTCTGTTCATTTTCAGCACTCCATCTGGGCACAGCCTCTGCATTCTTGACTTTGCCAGAGACTCTGCTGTTACCAGTGCAGTGGTACCAACGCCAGGCACTGTGGATGCCCTAAAGCCAAAGGTGACCCCGCTCCCCAGGCCACAGCCACCCCAGCCTAGGTAAGGCATCATCTGTTCTTATTTAATTTCAAGGAGCCAGAGTGGCTCTCTTGAGCACCTCGGTCGTATTACTCACAATGGAGATATATATTTCTAAAATAACCACCTGGCTCCCTGAGTTTTCACTCCTCGTTCATTGAACATCCCACAGATGAGCATGTCCATTCTCCAAAAACATCCCTTTCTGGTCAAAGCTTCTTTCTCCTCATCAAACTCTCTGCTCAGTGCCACCAGGAGACATGATCTCAAACCCTTGGATGTGAACATGGCATCTCTGCACTGAGAAAAGGATGAAATGCAGAACGGTTTTGCCTAAGTTGAACACATTTTGGCTTCCCCGTTAACACCACATCTGGATTTATGCCAGACTGAAGTTACAATACATGTAGACAATACTCACAAGAGGCAAGGCCAATGCTCGAAAATAACCTCAAAGTTACTGGCAGAACAAAGCCTGTTTTCCCAACAAAAATGACTTTGCTAAACACATTTGTGTTACGTGAATTTGGAGACCATGCACGAAAGTCACAGAGGCCTCTCTCAAGTTTTGACTCCACGATGAATTGCGTTCCTCCTCCTCCTTTGGCTTCAGTATGTAGTTTCCCTTGTGACCTGGCTGGAAAATGTGTGGTTGCTGGAGATGCTGTTGGATTTCCTGGTGAAGGCCAGTCGTTTCTTCTTCTTCCTCCATGGCAGGCACAGGATCGTGAGTGTGGAGAGGAAGATCTGGCGGAAGTTTGCCGACACCAGGTTGTAGAGGATGGGGTTGATTGCTGAACTGACGTAGAAGAGGACATTTGTCAGCATGTAGAAGTAGTGGTAGAAGTTGTAAAGGAAACTGAAAGAACAGATGAAAGATAAAAATCTTGAGTGTGAAGAATTCGAAGTCACAAGGGTGAGAAAAACATGAGCTGCTTTCCAGCTAACCTTTTTAGGCTGCAGACACAAGCTTACCAGCGGTGCCTGAGCCACCAAACCCCATCTACATCTTCAACTGGAACTGGTCCAACACAGATCAGATGCCTCTGTGAAGATATTACCCCACTCACCAGCAGTTAAGAGCCTTACTTAAGCCCTGGGGCCAGATGAGATATTTACCTCGTGCACTCATTTTTTCTTTGGAAACAGGCATTCTGGAAACTGAGAAGCCAGAAGGAAATTTGCTTCAGTGTCATACATATACATTAGCTTGACTTTTTTGGCTGCAGTTCTGGTCTACAGAGGTTGCAGAAGAGCCAAACCCCAGTAACGGATGCAGCTCTCTCCTCTCTTTGGCAGTGAGAGCAGCATCAGCTCATCCAATGGGTCCCTGGGTTGGGGTTTGTCCATGATGTGGGATAGCATTTCCTGTTCTGGGGGCAAGCTGGTGATAGCGTGCTTCTGAAACACATCCTGACCATCAAAATTAAATGTTTTCAAATAGAACTGGTTGAAAATGTTTCATTATCTTTCATACTTTTGGAAATATCTTTCCTTGGGCCAACTGAGAACAACAGCCCTGAGCTGGTAAAGCATTCATAAACACCACGAGTCTCATTTTCAGCAAGATGTTCCTCAGAGTAATTTATCTTGGTGAAAATTGCAGACCTTTCTCCTAGTCTGAGCAATGTCTAACAAAAGATAAATAGAGGAGTGCTGGACTACATTGCCCGTCCCTCCACACCCCCTCAGCACTGCCAAGGACTGCCTGGCCCATCCAGCTCTTACAAGCAGAGTTTCTCTATGTAGTTTTGAGGAATTAATATTGGAAAAATTTCTCTTCAGGGACAAGGCACATGCATTTATAAGTGAACACGCCGAGCTGCTGCAAACTCTTGGTTAGCCACCAGATTGATAGTTCACTATCATTCTGTAAATTTGGTGTTTTCCTAAAATCACTCATGGTTTTAAAAAGAAGAAAAGAATATTATGTGAACGCAGCCATGATGCATAAATTCCCACTAACTGCAGACAGACTTCTCTACCCCTCTTGCTCAAAGCAAATGCAGTCACTACATAATTGAACACTGCCTTAAGTGCTTTTCATATAGGAAAGCCAAGGAGAAACAAGAGTTTGTCCCAGTGTGTGCCTAGAGCTCTGCTTTCATGACTGAAGATAGATTTTGGATTTTACTATGGCTGGATCCACAGTCCCATTCAGTAGACTGCAATATCCTAATTTATTATATTTTGTGTTTGGAGTTAATGGGATTTTAGTTTTTTGTTGTTGTTCTGCTTTTTAGTATTGTAGATTTTTTTCTTTCCCTTAAAGGAAACAGCCCCAATCTCAGGGAGAACAGGGATGTAACACCATGGGAGGAGACACACGAGTGCATCCCTTGGCATCTCAGGCTTCCTGGGTGTGTGTCCCCAGACAGCATTAGCTCTTAATGACATATTTAAAAATAACAATCAGTTTGGTGGTTGCTTTGCTGAGGAACATGGCCTGGTGCCTCAGAAAGGAGCAGGAAGATCTGGGATGCCTTTGCACATCTGTGAGCAGCACACGTGTGTTCGTGCAATTATCCCGGAATTCTCTGACAATCTGGGCATTTCCTAATCAGCAGCAACTGCTGGTATTTCATTTTGATCCACTCCCTGCAAAACCAAGTAAATAACCCTCCCCAGACTCAGTAGGTAGCACAGTTATTCCCCCACCTGTGTAACCTCCAGTTTCACTGAGGAAACGTGGCCCCGTGGAGCTAAATTGCGTGCTGACGGGAGCTGGTGCATCTTGGGGCTGGGGATCAAAATCTCTGGCATGGAGACTGAAATCCACTCTGTGTGTACCAACCCCCCTGTCCAAATGTCATTTCATCAAGGGCTGCCAGAGGTGAAGCCCCGTGGCTGCTGCCAGGGTGGGTGAGTCGTTGGCTACGGCCCACAAGAGGAGGAGGAGGAGGAGGGGCTGATGATGCGTTTTGGTTCAAGCTAATGCTTCCTCCACCTTCTCTGGGCGATTTAGGTAAAACAAAGACTCTTAATTTGGCTGCCAAATACTGAGATAACCAAAGCAAAAAAACCAAAGCAGCAATTAGGAGTTTGAGGCTTTAACCCCTCGACTGGAGAACACCTTTGTTCCCAGATCTCCACCTCCATCTCCTCACCTGTGGGTGCCCTGGCATCCCCAGCCCCGACCTGAGCCCCCACCCTGTCCTGGCATGGGGGGAGCGTGTCCCCCACGTTGTGACTCACTCTGTCCAGTGGCTGGAGGGGACATAGCAGAACATGAGGCGCCGTATGTGGTACGGGAGCCAGCAGACCACGAAGGCGATCACCACAGCACCTGCAAGGCAGGAAAAAAAGCCCTTAACTTTGTGAGCAACTCTCCAGCAGCGTGAAAAAGGGACCTGTCTGCGTGGGTGTTATTGCTGTAACCTGTTTTCCTGCAGCCCCACTTGTTCTTGTATTGCTGTAGTGCAAAGAATTAATAACCCTGAGGGACAACCAGCCTGCAAATGTCTAAAAACAAGCAAAACAGAAGTAATAGAAAACAGCACTGAGCACTGGGACAGGGACATGGGAACAACAGAAGGTACAGATGAAGGACTGGTGATGCCTAGTTCGGACACTGGCTTAAAGGAAACTCAGTTTGCATCTGTGTTTCATGCCCTTATGGCACTGGGTATCTTGTCCAAGGTATTCACAGAGATGGTTGGTGTGTGTTTTTCATCCAGGTAGACAGGGAGCCAGGGACACCACAATCCCATTAGTTTTTTATGTGGAGCCACTGGCACAGTCCCCACAGTGCTGAGCATCATTAAACTGCTCTTTCTGGTGGCAGGGCTCGTCCTTTTGTTCCACATTTGTGCAATACCTGAAATTACAGCGTGTTTGGGTCTGGACTTTGCCATAATAAAAATGATCAATTGAAGGGCAAGCAGAGGAAGGCACTACAGCTTTTTTCCTTTCCAGATTCTGAGGGATGTCAAACAATGGAAAATAAAATGCAGCAACTCTGAGGCATGAAAGTGCTGTTGATAGAGCACATTTGTCGGTCTGGATTAAAATGCAGATCTATCAGGCAATCAAGAGAAAGACTTCTTTCCTTTTGTAATATATGTTTCAACCTCTGTATAGAACAACAGGATTCTGGCAGAATCCTAGCAGGAAATAAAGACATCTCAGTTAAAACATAACACAATAAAAGGCAAGAAGAAAATAAAGACTAAATAAAGTAATTGAGTTAATTTTTGCTCCCAAATTTGCTCTACAGACTACAAGGGCCGCATCACTCTTGTCCTTTATGTGACCTGTAAGGGGCTGGGAAGCAGCAAAGCTCTGCTCCAGAGTGAGGTACAAGTGCAAGGTGGATTTGTCACATGGACCCAAAGGCTGGGTTTTTATCTGCCTTGGGATTGAAAATATTTATGTGGATATGTCCCAAACCCAGACATTGTCATCCCACAGGGACCATGTCGTAGCTCAAGGAGAAGATGTGCAGAAGATGTGTTTCCCTTGGAGAATGCAGTCTAGGAGGAACAACTCTGGCTGTGGTTGCATCTCCTCATCACTGATGCTCAACCAAGAGGCACAGAAGAGCAGAAATTAAATAATGCTTGGTGTCCAGATCCATACTCACACCCTACTCCAACTCCGTGAGCTCCCTCTCTCATTAACCACACAGCTAACAATGGAGAAAGTTCTATTCCTTTAGCATCAGCCTGCATGATGCATGACAGCATCTTCCAGGAATGCTGCAAAAGCCATTTATCCAATAAAGATTTAAGCAACTGAAGGGACATGTTTTGGAAAGAAGGCGAGAGCGTCTGTTTTTATTCTCTTGTCTAAGTGAATTCATTTTTTCAAGCTGTTTTTGGCTGCTCTCTGGCCAAAACCAGTTTGAAATTACACAGATGTAATTCATCACCAGACAGCCTCCAGCCCTTCAGATGTCAGCAAGTGAATGAATTTGACCTGTGCCTGATCCTTCCCTGGGGAACTTTGATGGGACTTTGATGGGAGAGCCCCTGCATGACGTGTGGCTCAGGAGGAGTGGGAGATCCACTGGGGAGCTCGCTGGGAGCATGGATTGCCTTGCTCCTTCACATTTCTGAGCACCCGCTTTTGGCCACCTCCCGAAATTCATTTCTCTGTCTGATGGATCTTGGGTTTGCCCTGGATGGAGCAGTCCCCTCATGATTCTCCTGGAGATCCCTCCCAGGGGCCACAGGAGAAGCAACACTCTCCAGCCTCTCCTCCTCCATCCATCAGCCTCGGGCCAGCGGGAATGAGCCAACATCACAGCCCATCTGCTTTCCCAGCGCCTGCACAGGATTAGCTGGATTTTCGGGCTGCAAAAGCAGCTTCCCAAATGGCTCCAAACACAGGTTCATTCAGGCACATCAGAATTCCTGCAGAAACCTCCATGCACTGGCACTTCTCAGCTGCTCACCCCGGTGTGCAGCTCTTTAGGTACGGCAGGATCCGGATTCTTTCGACAGCCAGTTATAAGAATCTCACACATCTGCTTGTTAAATTTACCAACACGTTAAAGGAAAGTGGTTTTCTCCTGGTAAATGATCTCTGCTTCTGCTGCTCAGGCAATGCTGTGCCAAATAATATGGATCTATAGTAACAAAAACACATATTGAGAGAAGTATCTGCTTAACATCAGCAATTATGTCATCTGTGATAATTCTGTAATATCACATGCAATCACTCTGCAATTAAAACTCTATTAAACATGTGAAGTGCACTGGTGACACTTATGGTCTGATTTGGAAGTCCCAGCTGGGTGACACACTGTGCAGTTCTGTGCTGCACAGATTAGGAGATCCCGACCTGAATTTGTCACCCTTAATCCGTATGTTTTCATTTTATCGTACAAGGGATTAAGCAGATTTAGGGTGGCAATCCTGCCCTCTTGGGTCCTCTCCCCTGGGAGGAACATGAAACATGAAACTGTGTTAACTTTCATCTAATACAGAATGAAAATATCCTTTTCTCCCAGATGCCTGTTTCCTTTTCCTGATGTTTTGTTCTTCCCTGAGAACCTGCCTGTCAAAATGGTCGAGCTGTAAAATAAATCCTGAGCAAACTGGCTGCCAAAATGACTTTTTATTGTTGTTATGAGCACCTAGGATGTGTTCTTCATCATCAAAAGCTTGACACATGGGCTCTTTTGGTGGAGTAAGAAGGAGCAGGTCAGCCTGCTGGAGCTGAGCACTGCAGGGGAAGGGTTTGACTCAATGTGTGATGGGGTGACTGTCCAGGATGGTGTTTGTGAGGTTGGAGATTTCCTGCCTTTATTTTTCGAACTAAAAATAAACCAGACACATCCCTCACTTCTAATTAATTCAATAAGGTTCTAATAGGAGCAGAGCTGCTCCACAAGCTTCTGATATTTCCCATATTCGAGCAAATGAGGTGCCAAACCTCAGGGCTGGGGAGGGGAGGTGGGACCCCAGCAAGATGACCCCAGTGTGCCAGGGGTGGCAGGGAATGATCCTTCCACCATTGCACGTCCTCATTTCCCTCCTAAATCAAACTCCCAATTTAAATGTGCATTAAACTCTGAATTATTACATCCTGTGTCTTTCTATTTTGTCTTTTAATGGCTCTATTCTCTGCCCGTTTGAACTGCATGCCAAGGAAGAAGGGGACAGGAAGGAAGAGTGGCAGAGGACGAGCCCCGGTTTGTTTTTCCTTCAGGAAGTCCTGCAGAGAGAAACATCAATTCCGAGTGACACCTTTTTCATTGCGCAGGAGATTTAAATTGCGCCTGCCTAGATTCTCAGCCTAAACTGGATGTGGGAGCAGCCCTGGAAGTTACATTCTATTAGATCACACTGGGTATTTTATTTTGCCCGGTGTGTCTCCTGGGCTGGGGCTGGGAAACTGCCCTCCTCCAGGGCAGCCTCTGGGTGAGCATGTGCACAGGGCAGGGCATCACGAGTAAAAACCGCACGGTTCTTCTGCTTTGCCTGAGCACAGGAGCGATGCTCAGGAGGGGTTTTCAGCCCCCGTGCCTTTGTGGGGCCGTGCGAGGCTGGCAGTGACTCAGAGCCCCGGGACAGCGATGGGTGAGGAGCCACCGCCGCTGACTCACGCGGCACCGGGGAGCTGCCGCGGCACAGAGCGCTCGGCTGCTGTTCTCCTCCTCACTTCATCTCCTCCATCCCCTCCGCGAGTGCTGAGTCACAGCCCTGCAGCCCCGGGGTGCCCTCGGCGAGGGTATCCCTCTGTGCTGTCCTCCTTTGTCTCCCGGAGAGGCAGAAAAGGGATGCTGCTCCTTCTTACAACCACCTCTGCTGCTGCTAGGGCTTCCGGACAAGCTCAGATCCTTGATAGTTTTGTCCAGACACTTTCAACCAATTTATTTCTTTTTCTCTGCGTTCGAGGGGGAGCTGAGCCACATACAGATGTGGAACAGCACGGTGGAATTCCTGAGCAAAGGCAGGAGCTGCTTGGGGAGGAATTGACCCACCTGAACAACAGCTCTCAGCCCTTTCTGTGTTTCAGACTCATCCCCAGCGCTGCCCAGGCGGACCACACGCACCAGCTGCTACTGATGAGGCGTACAACAGGTTATGGGGCTCGTGCCAAAGTGATGCTGGTTTTTGGAGAAACAATCCTTGTCTATCCCAAGATCCTGGGTTTATATACTTATTTCGTTGATGCCATTACAAGAGAACCTCTCACAAAGTGCTGTTTGATATGAGAGGTGGTGAAAGCCGGGCCAAGTGCAGGCACAGCTGGCACTGCCCCATTAAACCTCGAGGTGCTGTTTATATTAACATGATGTTCTACCTGACAGGCTGCTGGCAATATTTATATCAGGCCTCAAAGTAGGGATTGCAGGAGCTGCCAGGGTAGGTATGAGCCCAGTAAAATTAAAACTACTTATGCTGGTATTTGGGTCATAAGGCTGTGGAATACAGGATTTCCATAAAAGTCAATAACAATCGGCAGGGATTGGGGGCCACCAGCATGCACCAGGAGTACTCAGGAGAGCAAAGAAGAAACTGGGACTAACAATGAGCCTGGGAAGTCCTCAGCTCCTTTAGACACCACTGAAAACACACAGCATTTGCTGGATACAATCCCCTAATGCTCTTGAACATATTATTGAAAAAAACCCTAAGTTCTTCTTTGTTAGTGAAAGTGAGACAGCACAGTGAATGGAAAAACCTTTTGGCATTCAAAATCAACATATTTCTCTCAGACTATATTCTCCAGTCCTGATTTTTAATGGCTTCAGATGACAGGTTTGAAAATAGATGTGGATTCCTGCCCCAGCTCACGCCAGTGGTTAAATCACCCCCTGGCACCAGTTTCATCCATAAGGAGCAAGGCAGAAAACACAGATTAAAGCTGGCCCAAGGCTCTAGCAAGCAGCACATCACTGCTGTCCCAGTGCAAACTGGGGTCTCTTCCCAAGTTTCCTTCTAAGGTGATTATTCTTCTGGAAATTAGAGAAGAGGTTGCTTTATTCCATTTAAACTTCATTCATGCCATTTCCCCTGGGGATGTCTGGATGTTTGGAGGAGAAGGAAGAAGAAAGGAAGAAAATTTCCACTTTGAAAGGTAGATAAGGGATCCCATCTTATCCTCACCAGGCTCAAGGCTCTTTCTATTTGGTGAGATCAGGTGTAACCTGAACCGGCTTCCTCTGCAGCACTTTCTTCTTTCCCCTCCAGTTTTGAGCTTCACGAGTCCTTTGTTCCTCCCAGAATGGTTTCTGCTCATCAAAGGGACCCTGGAGCTGTATTCTCTGCATGCTTCTACAGTGACTAAAGCCCTGGCCAGACTTCGTGTTTAAAATCACGTTAGTTAACTTTTTAAACACTCACATTGTCATGGCTTAACACCTGGAAAATCTGCTTTCTGGGCATGGCAAATCTCGAAGTTTTCTGCAGTGATGCAGCCACGAGAGCCTGCATCCCAGTGGGAATGCTGTGCCAGCAAATGGACACGTCTTGGGAGAGGGGAAAAAAGAGACTCTCTGCCCCAAGAGGTGCAGCCACCCCTGCTTTTTGCTCCTCTGAGGGTGTTTATAGAGCGCTCTGATTCTGCTCGTTTTATCTCACTTGGCAGACGGCAAAGTAAACCTACAATTACAAACATCTCTGGGAAATATATACAACTGTTAAATACGTAATTCATCCTCCCAAATTTCAGTGTGACACTTCAGCTGTTAAAATCAGCTTCCACTCAAGCTTAATGCCACAGGGGTTTTGCTGAACTCCACTTGGAGTTGTTCAGACTTTTTATTAGCGATACAAACTGCCATGAATTTTGTTCCTTTCTTGAAAAGAAATGATTAATGAACAAATAAATCTGCATGCCTTAGAATATAGAAATTATGAAATACAACTGTTTAAGGAGTTTTAGATTGATGCTTTTCTGTGTATTGTGGCTGCAAAGTATGAGCTATTTACTATTAATGTCTGTAGGCTGGTTATACTGAATCTCATGGCAGTATTCTCCTCCTGAAATGAATAACTCAGACTTGGAGCATTGGTGAGGAGAAATAAACAGACTCTTCAAAGTATTTGTTCAGAAGGGGAATTATTAATGCACAAGTTAATGAAATACATGGATACATCATTAATTCTCGGCCTTTGTCTTGTATTGCTTGACGAAGTGCAGAGGCCCCAAAATCGTAATTTAAAAATTCACAGACATTCAGTGAAAAATGCGGCTTGACTTCATCTGCTAGAAAGCATTTTACTGAGGTATCACCCAGCCAGCTGAGGGAGACTGAAGGATATTCTTTTAATTGGTTAAACCTCTAAGTGCCTTATAATTGCTTTCACTAAGCAGCTTCTGTAACAGAGCAAACGCTACCTGGAACTGATTACATTTTAATAGGCTTAGCCAACGTCCACCCAGGGACACGCAAAGCCTCCCCTTGATGTCCATCAGTTTGTCTCAATGTCGTTATCAGAGCCCAGCTGTGCCATTCAATAACTCCTGCCTTCCTTCCATCCGCGTGGGAGCTGATCTGACAGGCAGCCGGGAGGTGCCGAGGGCTGCTTGGAGGGGAAGGGCCTGCAGGCAGGTGGATCGATGGGGGTATCAGTCCATGTGGCAAAACTGTCCCCTTTTGAGGAGACATTTTGGCTGAACAGAGCTTTCATCCTGAGCCAAGCTCAAATACACCCTGATTTTTGAGCAGAGGAGAGAATTGGGGTTGTTCAGCCTGGAGAAGAGAAGGCTCCAGGAAGAAATTGCTGCAGCCTTCCAGCGCCTAAAGCAGCTCCAAGAAGGATGGACAGGGACTTTGGAACAAGGGCGTGGAGTTACAGGACAAGGGGGAGTGGCCTTAAACAGGAAGAAGGAAGATTGGAGTGGGTATTAAGAGGAAATTCTTCCCTGTGAGGGTGGCGAGGCCCTGGCACAGGCTGCCCAGAGAAGCTGTGGCTGCCCCATCCCTGGGAGTGTCCAAGGCCAGGTTGGACGGGACTTGGAGCAACCTGGGACAGTGGAAGGTGTCCCTGCCCATGGCAGGGGGTGGAATGAGATGATTTTTAAGTTCCCTTCCAACCCAAACCATTCTGGGATTCTCTGATTGTTCTGTTGTGCATGTGTGTGCATGCAAGTGTTTCAGGATTATTTAGAATTTTATCAAGTGATTGGCATATCAGGCTGTGCAATCAGAGAATATTTACACTTCTGTGAAGCATCACACAGCTCTGGGACACTTGGCATTCCAGGGCTCCAACACAGCCAAGGAACAGCAACACAAATTGGAGGTGGTTTAGTGGAAGGAATTGGAAGGATGGAGGAGGGTATGAAATCTCTTGGTGGAAAGTATTTTTAACAACAGAACTGGTTGCCCTGTTATCCTCTGAAAAAAGCTGGGAAGTTGCCAGTGGCTGTAGCTCTTTCAATTTGTATCCTCACACCTGGTGAACGCTGACAGCAGAGAGGGAATTACAATCAGGAATGTCATGCTTACTGACTTAATGAGGTGCCTCCCAGGCAACAGGCCTGACACATTCCTTGATCCTGATCACTCTCATTATTTTGTACACGACCAAAGTCAGACACAGCCAAGAAAATACACAAATGCTACTGAAGAAGAGGAAAACGCTGTTGTGGCTGTTTTGAATGAGGCTGCTAGACTGGCCACTTTTAGCTCTTATTTCAGTGTAAACAAATACTTAATCTCAGTACATTTGGAGCAAGGAAGTTTTTCGCTGCTCTGATCTTATCCAACAGCTCTGCACACCATGAACCACAAAAAATTATTTTCTAATCACTTTTTCTACAAGTTCTGAAACATTTCACCCTTAAACCTAAATCAACCTTCTCTGTACTTCAGGCCAAAGTTCACTTTTGGAAAAGGAAAATACTTTCACCCCCATGAAGCCCTGATTCTGTGCCCTCAGTTTTATAAGGGGACACAAGTGTCATTTTTCTTTTCCCACACTCTTCCGTAAATGAGCCTGGAGTCTGTTCATGATTTTGGCTGTCATGGATGCCAGGATAAATCATGTGCATCCTTGTGTATTTTTTGCCACTTTTCAGACAGCTCAGAGACCTGGGTTATTAAAATATAAGTCATGAGGAACAGGTGACAAAAGTGAGTGTGAATCAAGCACCTCCAGTGATCAAGTGCATCTCAAAAACTGAAACGCAGCAGGACTTCACTCCCGTTTTCTAGATAAAGAGAGCTTTTCTGTGTGGTGGAGTGAATCACAGACAGAAGTGAGGGAGGATTTTTTTGTTTGCTGGATCTTCCTCAGCAAAGAAATGCAACAAGCAGCTGCCCTCTCATTGCCTTCCCAGCAGGGAGGGGAGCTCAGTCCTGCTGCCGGGGTGGCCCTGAGGAGATACCTGGAATATCTGGGCATCGCTGCCCGGGGTGCCCCATGGTGCCACATCTGACCCGCTTTTGAACCATCTCAGGCTCCAGACTGAAGCCCTCACTTTTGCCAAATATTCTCAGCTTTTGCAGTACACAGCAAACGCAAAAATTTGCCTGGAGAAGATAAAGAGGAAGCAGAGGAAGATGAAAAGGAAAATTATGCTTATTGTTCAGAAAGAGAAGGGCTGTTTCTCAGTGCCTCCGAGGAGATGTGGACCTGTGGGTGTGGGGTGCACTTCCTCCAGTGCTGAGGGATGCCGGGTGTAAATTTAGGTTTCTCTCTTATTATTCATGAAGAGCTCTCTCTCGTTGATGATCAAAGAGGATACAATACTAAAAGGAGAGAGAGAGGTGTGAGGTGGTGTAGCACGAGTGAGAAAAGGCAGCTTCTCACTTAATGGGCAGCAGGCAGAAGTGTTAAAAAACAGAAAAGGATCGCAAGGAGCAGAGTCCTTGTAGGCTCCATGGGGAAACAAGGCCCCCTCCTCACCCACCGGGGATAATAGTTCATTGGGGTGCAGAGACAGTAAACAAACACAGTCCAACAAGATAATTGTGGGGAATTTAACAGGAGTTTTTCTTTCCTTTTTGTCAGTATGTGTTTCACCCAGTTCGGTGTTGGAAGCTGGGATTCATGCAGAGGCTCACCTATGGCATGGGCAAGGAATGCTGCACGGGATGCATTCCTTGTGAAAAACAGCTGGAAAAATGTCATGGAAGTTCCTGGTGCCTTCTGTAGGGATTTCTCTCATTGTTAGAAACATGGGCTGGGCCAAAGCACTTCAAATACCAAGTGCTGCCCCATCCCTGAAAATGTCCAAGGCCAGGTTGGACAGGGCTTGGAGCAACCTGGCTTAGTGGAAGATGTCCCTGCCCATGGCAGGGGTTTGGGACTAGGTGAACTTTAAGGTCTCTTCTAACCCAAACCCTTCTAAAAACACCAGAACATCAGAAAGCTTTCTGCTAGCAAACTCTCCCCATCTCATGTTTAAAACCACTATGGGCACACTTTGTTGGCTGTTTTGGGTGCTATTTTTGAACAGCTTTTGCTTTATCCTCTGTAAGTTTAAGCTACCAGATTCTTTGGTCTTTTCCTCAGCTTATTTAATCAAGATATCCAGTGTTTTGCAGTACAGCTCAATTCCTGAGTGCAGGAGCTTTTATTTAAGCTCTGTCTGAACCAAAGCTCCTCAGAAAAAGGCAAGTAGTGAAACAATACGTGCAAGGCTTAAATTGCTGTGGACGAAATCATTAAAATGCTGGGTTGGATTTACTTTTCCAGAGTGAGCAGATCTGCTCTTTAGCTTTGCAAACCAACAAGCAAAGACAAAAGGAGAGGGTGTTTTGGGTGAAAGTGTTTACCAATTTCAGCCTGTTACTCTTCAAGTCACATTTACTCGGACACCTGCAGCTGTTCCCTGCCGAAGGAAGGGATACTCACGCAGGACCCTCACGCCGTGTTTCAGGGCTTGCACTCTGCTGGGCTCCATGGACATGCTGAGCATGGTCTGCTGCCCACCGATGGTGCACACCTGGTTCTCCTGGGCCGCCTGCTTGAACATCACCAGCAGCTGGTTGGCGATGATGGTGTTGAGCACGGAAATGACGACCATGGGGAACACAAAGGAGATGAAGGTGTTGACCTGCAGGAGAGAGATGGGGCACAGCCAGGGATAGGATCAGTGGAGCAGGAGGTTGGGTTTTATTGCTCAAAGCAACAGAGGAACAGCCTGCAGTGGAAATCTTTCCCTCCTCTTACTCAGCTGATTTTGAATGTTTATTGCTCAGAGGGAGAAATCAAGCACTGCTGACGCACATTCATTCATGTGGGTCAACACCCAAAAAGGGCAAAATCATTCATCTCTAATTACATTCTTTTCCCCTTTTCAGTGCAGTTCATTGCCAGAAGTGTCTCGACTGAAACATGCCATTGGTCTTTTCATGTCACAACCAGCAGGATGCTGCTTAGCTTTCATCATGCATAGCGTGACTTCTAAATAACACTGTGTTATTGTCTTTTCCCTGCATTATGAGCACTCCTTGGGATCTTTTTAACTATCTTTTTTTGTCTCCTGTCTTTTCCTTGTAGATTTAATGACAGTGTTTTGTTACCTCATAACTAAGTTAAATAAACCTTGTGCCGTAAAGGATTAAAATTGATCAGAATAAACAAGTGGAAGTCATAATGTTTTTAGTACAAATTATTTGATTACTACTGTTTTGATAAAATTAAATGGAGGATCAAATTAAGCAGTGATTGAATCAAGTAGAAGTCACAGTTCATGTCAAATGCAGCAAAGCTTTTGAGCTGTTTAGAAAGCTCAGTGGAACTGAGCTTGGCAAAGGGCAGCCCAGGGAAACAGAGGCACGTGTAGGGTTTGCCTGCACATCTGCAAGGCTGCCATGGTGGGATGGGGAGCTGCTCTGCTAAGCCCAGGAGCTCTTCCTCTCTGCTGTATGGCTCAGGAGGAGACTCAGCACATCAGCCAGATGAGTGTGGAACAAATCAAAAGCCCTTTAAGGTTTTAGGATTTCAAAATATTGACAAGGATTAAACCGTGCTGCAAATCACTGTGAAAGCAATTGTATTAAAAGTGATAAAATGACAAAAAGATGAAACTACGAAACTCAGGAGGGAATTTACTCAGTGAGAGGGCTCCAAGGCAGGCTGACTTCTCCCTCAGAGAGCCACTTATCTCTCACCTCAGTGATGTACAGCACAGAACAACCCTGAACTCCAAGCCAATGCCAGGTCCCTCTGCAGATTGCAAAACCTCGCTAGAGACAGGTTCTCCATCTGCTGGGATGGACACATCCCCTCTCCACCCACCCACCCCCGCTGGACCATCACCAAGGTGGGCCAGGTTTGCTGTACACCCTGTGTCTGGTGCAGATTTGTGGTCTCTCTGCTCTGGAGGGGTTCAGAAATGCTGGAGGTGAATGGGAATCACCCAACCACACCCCCAAGATGCTGCAGGGAACCTGTAAAAGAAATGAGCAGCACATAAGCACATGGGAGCAGGTGCACGTCACTTTTTTTGTCCATAAATCTGAAGCAGGAAGTCCTCTTTCGGTGAGGACAGGCGCTGTTGTTGCTCGGGTTTTCTTTGGCTGGACCAAGCTTCCGTACAGCTTTGTGCTCCGGAGCTCCATGTGTTAAGCAAAAGTACCAGCTGGGTTTTGTCTCTCGCCCACATGGTGAGAACATCGTCTCCCGTTTGTGCTGGTAATAATAACAGAGCTCCTCTGCGGGCTGAGTGAATTCCTAGATACACCCCACCACTACAAGCTGCTAATGGCCTCTTTTGTTAAGTATAAAGCAGTTTTCTACGCTTCTAAAAGATCTCACAGCCTCCTGCATTTAAGGAAGAGTTATCTTTCGGAGTTGCCTCCACAGGCTAAGACAGATCATTAAGTAGTAAAGACCAACTATTTAACCTTCGCAGTGCAGCCGGGCTGAGCTGGTGCACACAGGGGTGAAATGATTGCTCCGATTTACCAGGTCAGACTAAGAAATGAACCCTGTAGCTCCTCACTCCCATTTCTGTGACTTTAGCTGCAGAATGCCCTCCTTCCCCACTGCTGAGCAATGTCTGCACATCAGCAAAATGCAGCACTTAACTCTGGAAATGTTTCACTCTGTCACCTGAGATTCAAGATTTATTGGTTTTCATTCTAAAATTTTGCCCTAGCTATAAATTAGACTTGCTTGATATAATTCTGCTGAACTCTAAAAGTCTTTTCCGAGCTTTCTTAAAAGCTTTGATTCACTCCATAATTGCATTATGAAGTCTTTTAAAGAGCTTGGGAAATCGGCTAGAATAGCATTGACTTTCCCTTTTAGGAATTGTTATGGTAAAAGTGGGAATATTGCATACTTTCTATCAAAGGCTATATTTAAAGATTTTTTCCCTGTCTTGATTTGTAGCAAAACTCTCATATAGTAAAAAGAAAAAATAAAATCAATATTTTCCCCAGTAGCAGAATGCTTTAATTTGTTGAAAGAATTATTTGCTAACACAAAGTCCCAAAGAACATAAAGGATAGAAAAGCCAATCCACCTAAGCAAACCCTTTGTATTCCCTGTTTTCTGTCGAGCTGCTTGCTGGGAGGCCAGCACACTGTGCACATCAGTGCAGCAGCACTTCATTTTCGGGTGACTTTTCTCACTGCTGGATCTGGTGCCTCCAACAACTCTTCAAAGTCAGTGAGAAATTCCCCACTTTCTCAAGAGGAGCTGGTCTGGGATCCCAGGACTATATATTCAAAAGCTCAGGAGCAGGAAGACTTGTAGAGGTGTTTAATGGGATTTTTTACTGTGTCTCCTAACATCAGTGGACTAAAGCGGCTACAGCTGTCAGTGAACACCCATGGGAGCCTTTGGAGCTTTACAGATCTTTACAGACTACTCTGACCCCAGGAGAGAAGATTTAGAGAGTGTGCAGGCTCATTTTTGACCTGAAAGTCTCAGATTTATGTTGGCTCACCGTGGAAAGCACAGTCTGTGTGATGCTGGATCTACACTAATCCTGTATTCAGGGTTGTTTGGATGCACAAGCACAGGGTCTGGTCTCATCTCTGCTCTCACCAAGATGGTTCAGTCTGATTCTCCTCTCTATCAAAACTGATGTGTCGGCACCAGAGTGAACCCACCGGGGCCCAGCACCACGATGGGCAGAATGAGCTCAGTGCGGGGGCCCAAAGCTGCTAAGCATGGAAAGGCTTAGCCCTGGCTGCTCTCTAGGCTAAAAAACCCACACAAACACACCACCACAAACCCCGTGACTGTGTGCTAAATCCTCATCAAACAAGGAAAAAAAAAAAAGAAAATCCAATACTGCAGTGTTTGCCAGTGGCAGGACAGAATGAAACACTAACCCAGTTCCATGCTGCTGTCACTCCCGGAATCAGCACAATCCTAAATGCTGCTCAAGCTCCAGGCTGGCAACATCTGTGGGATGGGATTAGTCCTCAGGACCAAACTGTGCTTTGTCTCGTACAGAACAACAACCTTCCCTTCCAGCAGTGCCGGAGCAGTGACAGCCAGAGACCCCAATCACTCTTCTCTGGCTGTGCTGAGCAGGACAGTGACAATACAGATGTCACCTGAGGGTGAGCTCTCAGCAGAAACCTCTGCTGAGACCCTGAACCCCCACAGGCACTTGATGGATGCCAGGACATGGCAGAGAGACCTCTGAGGCTGACCCAGTCCTCAGAGGTACAACACCTTCATTGTCCCCAGGACGTGACAATGACCTTCCCAGCTCCATCTTGGTGGCCTTGGGGTCCTGGCCTGCCCCAGCACGGAACCTCCCTGATGGGCTCTCTGATGATGATGTTCATCCCACCCTTCTCTTGGATCTTTACTGCCAAAGGTGATTTTAATATGAAATAGGAATCAATAAAATTATGCAGGGTTTTGCAGGACACAGGAGACGGAGCAAAGCTGGGGATGGGGCTTCATAAGATTGTGGAAAAATAAATGGAAATTTATGGGAATTAAATCGAACTTATTGAAGAGAATATGGTGCAGCTACCAGTATCACAGTTAGCTCAGTAAAAATCAGCCTTCGTGTGAGACAGAGAATTCAGCCTTTTGTGAGTTTGCTTCTTCCTTCCAAACGAGTGTGGGAGAGACACAGGGGAAGGGACCAGAAAAACCAAGGGACACAAAAGCAGAACCCAGTTCTCGGGTTTGTGACTCTTCCTAAATCTTTTGCATGGAAAACTGCTCCCCTGGCTCTGCTGAGCTTCCTGCTGACGTGATTCACTTTTGCCAAGTCGTCCCTCAAATTATTTGACTATGTGGTTTCCCTGGGTTACCACCAAAAGCAGCCGTCAGCTCCCTCGCAGCTGTGATGGAGAAGATGAGAACAGAACTTCACACAGGGACTCCCCAGAGGGCTTCCACAAAGTCCTGTAAACCAGAGGGTTTGCAAAGATTTATTATTTTGTGCTCCAAGGTGGCTGTTGGAGGAACAGAGATTCAAAGGCCACTTTGGAAAAAGATGGGGTTTGGATCCCTACTGCAAGCCAAGACTTTTTTTGTTAGATATATCTGAAGGCAAGGAGGGTAAAATTTATGAATGTTACACTTGTTTACGGGTCACCTTTGCTCCCAGCAAAACTCCATCACCTGAGCCACCTGCAGCTGGCTGTTCCCATGGTCCATCAGCACACGATTTTGGAGAGGCACAGAAAAAATGAGTGAGGTCTTGGAGAGCTTAAGTGGTTAAAAGTAAAAACGTTAGGCAAAAGGCTCTTCTGGAGATACTGTGGCAAATTTGATGCTGGAAGTATTTATGATAAAAACAGCCAAGAATCAGAACTACTCACAACATTTTAATTGAAAAGAGTTTTGACGAGAAAACAGAAAATGTTCCAATACTGAGAACATAAAAGATTGTTGAACGTGGCTCTTGTGTTTTCCCTCATGCCTTTTTTCCAGATAAGTAAATAAAAGTCCCCCAAAGCCAATGGAGCATGGAATGCTGGTCACAGCAGCAGCACAGTGTGGTGCATCCCATGGAGCAGCAGCTGGGATGCTCTGCCAGCAGGAGCAAGGCCTCTGGAGTGGACATGGGGGGCATCTGAGATTAAGGGATAATTTTATGACAGGGGTGTTGTGGCAGAGACCAGAGATGTTCCTTCGTTGCCTGATAAATGAGGTGACAGCAGAGCCAGGTCTGTGTCAGCGCAGCCTCCTCAGGGACACAGCCCCTTCCAGCACTGAGCTGGGATGCTCAGAGCAATTTTTCTCCCTTCTTTTTCTGGGCCGTGGGAAGGACAATTAAAATGGAGAGAAGTGTGGATGCCAATGAGCTGGTAAAACCTCATCTGCACCCACTAAGCTTCTGTCACAGCTCATTTCCCTGTGTCCACCTGGGGAATGCTGTGAGATGGCTGCAGCCTTTCTGTTTTCTGCTGGGGAGGGTTCTCAGTGCAGAGACTCCTGGGGACAAACCTGGGGAAATGGGTGAGAAACCCCAAAGGAGCTGAAAACTCCTGTCTCAGGAGGAGACGGATCCTTGCTGGTTTCCTGGAAGTGACGAGGGAGAGGACTGAGGATACAGCGCATCGTTTGATTTGCTGTTTTGAGCAAATCTATTAAACCACAGAGCTACATTTTAACAATCTACCACATTCTGGTTCACCTCATTTCCAATGGAAATGGAAAGTAAATTATCCTCCCCCTGACTGTGGAGGCAGTATTGTTAGCATATGTCAATCAGAGAAGCACATTCTGCTACAACAACATTTGGCTGCCAAAAAATCTTATTTGACTAAATGTACTTTACAAAATTACTGGTTATCTCACTCAGTAGCCAGAATTAGCATTTTTTTAACCAGCCAGAGGATAATTTCAGCCATTAATAAGCACAGTTCTGCATTCCAGGATACAGCAATCTGTGCAAGACAAAGCAGGAAAGGGGAAGGTACATAGTGTTGGGATGCCAAACAGAGCATTTGGCAAATGCACTAGTGTTTGATGTTCACAGGATTTGTCTGATGAAAAAAGCATCCACGGGTTTTTTTCCCACACAGTAAATAAATTAATATCTAATTAACCCCACCTTTCCAGAGCTCTCCAGCTTTCCATGCCAAGTATCTCACGATTATCAGGTAAATGCCATTCCTTAGCGACAGCAGGGCAGGAGATGCTTGTGTTTGTGAGTGATAGAAGAAAATAACCCCTGCTTTTGGAGTCAGTAACTGGCACAGGGAAAAACATGGAAGCTGGACCACTACAGCCTAGTTAGGCAATTTATCTCTTCTGGAATTTTTGGAGGGGACCTTTACTGCAGGGTATTGGCTCTGGTCTTTACCTTGGATAAGTGCATGCTGGTATGGGAGCACAAATCCTGGGTAAATAGGAATATCTGGCCAAGTGCCAAAGCCTGTGTGTGGATCTGGAGCTCCACCAGTGCATTTGAGCAGGAGCTCGACCTTTACAGGCTGCCAGCTTTAACTTGGGCAGGTTTGCCTGTCACGCTTCATTCAGGCAGCTGCTCTCTCCAGCAGCCCTGACAGCCTGGCAGGGGTGACACAGTGTCACCCTCGGACAGAGGCTGGCTGGGCACGCGGGGAGGGTGGCACTCTGTGCCCTGTGCTGACTCTTCTGGAGGGTGCACGAGGGTATGGTGGAATCCTGCATGGCTGCAGGGTCCCCTCACAGCACCGGAGTGACACAAACCCCACCGAGCTCAGCTGAGTGAAATAACCCTCCCCTTTCCTCCTAAAGAGGGACAGGATGCAAAGATCCGTGTAGATCCAGGATGTCAGATCCCATCATTAGCTGAATGAATAATCAAACACAAGATACCAAATCCAGCTATTATTTTCTTCTCTGAGAAATGGCCACAAAAGCTCTGATTGCTATCTCCTGGTATACCCTGTACCTCTTCTACCCAGCTACACATTCTATACACGTTATCCAAGGTAACAGAGTGTGGCCATGTGAATTGCTTTGATCTCATCCCAAAGAGCTCCCCGGTTCAGCCCCTGGAGCTGCAGGAGCTCTGGGAGACTGAGGAGCACCTTCCCTCTGCCTCAGGGAGACCTTTTCAAAAGCGCTGAATATCAAGCCCAGACATTTCAAAGAAAGGTTACGATGATGTGAAATGTTGCTCGCAGTCACAGGTATTGATGTCAAAATGTATGATCAGCTCTGAGTTACAGAGGCAAAGCCTGAAGCCAGGACACAGCTGTGTGGGGACACGGGGATGGATGGCAGTCACAAGCAGCTGAGCCTCAGGAGCTGGGGCAGTGATGAGGGTGTGAGCCCGATCTAAACACAGACACGAGCAGGACGGGCAGAATTTCTCATCCAGGGGGATCAAAATACCAAACAAAAGCCTGGAACATGGGCTCATCCTGTCCAATCCATCGTCGATTAAGTAACTCAGCAGGTTTTGGCGACCTCAGCTGGCATCAGCCACAGGAACTGGAATTGGTCAAACTCCATATTTCAGACCTCTGCAGTAGTCCCAGTTTTATCTTTGCTTTGGATGTGGTCTGGGAACGGGTGACTGCAGGTACTGTTGCTGAGGTGAAGAAAGAGAATGGATAAGTCTGAAGATAAATTATCAGATGGAGCTGATGGATGCTCCCAAGTCACCAGGCTGGTTCCTGTCCCCATGCTGCTGCTGCCCTGCAGCCATTAGTGTCAGTGGGGCTGGAGCTCAATTAATTGCATGGCAAGGACATGTGAGCATCTGTTCCTGACACATCCACTTACTTGCTTACTCACTGAGGGAAAACCCCTCCAAAGACAACTCAGAGGATAATGTAAAAGACTTGTTCTTGAGCCCTGGCTGCTCGATGCTGTGGAGGAGTTTCAGGTTTTGTATTGGTAGATATTTATATCAGAAGAAAATTTGTGTTACTACAAGGCTTGGGGTGGCAGCATGTACTGACTGCAGTCTGTGCTGTGCTTGACGATCTACAAGGTGCGAGTACCTACAACCTGGAGCACAGTAGGAGGATGTGGCCATGCACAGGGCAGTGCAGAGCTCCTCTCCCCTCTCTGTGCTGGCTGGGTGCCTCCAGAGCCGTGTCCAGCTGGATAACATCAGCCACAAACTCTTCCAAAGGGCTTAATTTAGCTCTAGCATTGAGATCAGAAAGAGGATCTGCTTAAACTCTGTTTTCGTTAGCATTTTGTGTCTGCTCCACAGTAGAGATGTTTTCCTGGCTTCTCTCTGTAGATCCGTGGCCATCACAGAGAATAACCAGGCATTGTGGATTAAGGTTTTAAGAATAACCAACGTGTACCATTTTCAAGCCTGTGTGTGGTCCCACACTGATGAACCATAATGGGAATGCAGAGCAGCTAATGATGTTGAGAAGTTGAGTTAATCACACACTCTGCAGGAGTTAATCAGATACAGAACAGATGGAAATAAATTGCGTACTGACAAAAAACATCCATCATATCCATGGCAAAAACATTCCCATTCATAAACTTCCCTCCTTGGAGAAAACATTTGTACATAAAAAACAACATCTGACAGAGAACAACTTAAATGAGTCTCTTGCTCGTGATGGGTTGGGAAAGATGTCAGAGCACTGAATAATGGTGGCATTCCCAAGCTTGACTGGATACCTGAAGGATCATTTAACCTCGTTTCTATGCATGGCTACAGTGCTGTGGCCTGAAGTATTTTCAGATTTATTGTAAGTAACAGCAAAAGATGTGATTCATCCATAAGTGTTTGATATAAATCTTATTATTCCTAATTGTACACAAGCGTAATATCTAGATATTGAACTCCCTGGAGACTTCTGAGCTTTTCATTACCTCCATAAATGCCAGAGAACCTACTCCATTATGACTGTTCTTAAGAGAAAAATTCCTCCTTTCCTGGTCTTTGCCCACCAAACTCAAACTGGAATGGTTCGGCTGATTCCAGCTTCCAAAGAGAACAGACAAACTGGGAGGTTCTAAGGTTTATCACCATGCACTGGGAATGCCTTGTATATCACGGATGTCATGGATATTCAGCTTTTTCACTGAAGGCTAAATGTTTATTCAGAAAAATGGAAGAGTAAACCAGTAACCAAAAAAGCCCAACCCCAAACAAAAAAACCCAAACAAATAACCCAAGTTCTCTCTAGGATTGAGCTTGACGAAGATGATGAATTTGGGGCCTTGTACATCTCACTTCAGTTAATTTAGGGCCTCCTGCCACTGATTTAAGAGGGTTATGTGGAACTTATAAAGGAAGGGTTTTGTCATGGGGCCTTCCTGTACCTGGTAAGGGAGGACAGAAGAAGTGACAGAGCAGCAGTGATGTGATCATCCATCACATCATCATTAACCCAAAAGCTTCAAATCCTCCCCCCTTCCTCCTTCAGGAAATCACAGAATCACAGAATGTTCTGAGCTGGAAGGGCCCCACAAGGATCATCGAGTCGAGCTCCTTCCTTCTTCATTTCCTGTGGTTGGTACAAGGTAAATTAATTCAATTTACCCAATTTTGCTAGCAAACAAGAATAAAGTCAATTCATATGCTGTCAGTTTGCTGGCCTCAGCCTCGCTGCTCAGATCCATTGCACTATTTAGGGCAATATTTTTGGTTGAACAAAAACTCAGTGAATAATGTTCTTGCTTTTCCCTTTGAACACACAGGTCTTTGTTACTATTTCCCCCTCTCCCTTCCCAGCAGCTATGTTCTACTGGAGGGGAAGTAATACTTCAACTCCAAATGACAGATTGGAAATACGCTTTAAATAATTTACCAGTGCAGTTGGATTTCAGTTCTCACTATCTGCTGGTATTTTGGTTCCTGCTTGTTTTCGCCAAAGGGATATTGCCCATCGCCTTTCACAAGATATTTGGGTTTCTCCAGCTCTGCTGTGTGTCAGCCCTCTAAATAATTTAATAAATGTTCATACAGTGCCTAATGCTCCTGACAGCTGAGTAATCCTAATCCAGATTTTGCGGTTATTTTCTGTCTATCCTCTTTTGGTTCTTCTTTCCCACTGGGTTGCACAAGTTGTGGGGGCTCACGTGGCAGACATTCATCCAAAGAAAATGTCTCCATGGTGCTCCCCGTGCTGCAGACTGATGCTCTCTGTTGAGGGTGGCTGATGATGTCATTGTCAAACCCCAGGAACTCATCCTCTTCCCTGTGCTGTTGGCCACCACTGCAAGTGCTCAGCACATCTGGCACTCCTGTGTGGCTTTTGCAGCCTGGGATGCTGCAGGAGGGGCAGCCACCACAGCCTTCAGGAGAACACAAGGCTGCACATGTGTCTGAGGGCTCCATCACCATGTAAATAACTCACAGCAGCTGATTTGGGGAGCCAATATCCAGATCCTCGCTTCTCTAACCTGTGCCTGTTATTCCATTCTTCTTTGCTTCATGCTTGGGGTGGCTGTTGTCATGAATGAGACTGTTATGCTTGGATATTTACTCACAGACAACATCAAGAAAAATAATCAAACCCTGGCAACAGTCAATTATCCCCCAACTTTTCTTCTTCTGGCAATACTGAGTCATTTCATCCCTCATAATCAAAATGCATGGCTTTTGCCCACATGGATATGAAGTCACTTGCAGTGCCTGTGTCAGGGTTCTAACTAAACAATCTGCTCCAGCAGGGAAATAAAGCCAACGACACAAGCATGGGAGCATAATAGGCAAAGATTTCTGACTGTGAAGAGCAGCAGACAGTGGAATCAAGTGGTGCTTTCTTTCTTCCCACAGTCTCTTGGTAGGTGGATCATGACAGAGAAAAATGTGGGTTTGTTTGGCTCACGTGGTGCCTGTCAGACTCCAGCTTTACACTTGGAATGTGTGGAGCAGTCGGGTGCTGGGCTCCCCTCTGCCACCCGTGTCCAAGCCAAGTCCCTCCCTGGGGACAGGGGCTGGGTGGGCAAAGCTGCAGTGGCCCCTCTGTCCTGCCCTTTGTGGGGAAAAAATGAGGATACAACCAGCAGCTGGCTGACAGGGGAGCAGAAACTCATTAGAGCACAGGGTAATTAATAAATCAGCTCCATTCCCCAGGATGATGGTGAAGATTTAAGATAAAGACTTTGTTATAAATCAGCCTTCAGCCTGATGCATGAGGCACACACTGCGGGAGGATTCAAGGGAAAGTTAATTTAAACAAAAACCCAAGGAAATGGAAAGAACAAATCATTCTCCTATTGAAAAACACATTAGACCCAATTCAGAAGAATTAAAAGGAAAGTTAAGTTAAACAAAACCCCAAACAAATGGAAAGAAAATATCATTCTCCTATTGAAAAATACATTAGACCCAATTCTGGTTTTGCATTTCTGCCGGGTGAGGTGGACGTAGAGGAGGGTAAGAGATGCTGTAGTGTCTGAGAGACAAGTAACATCATGACAAAAAAAAATGTATCTGTTGAATTACATTTCAGGATCAAATTTTCTGAAGCTTTTTGTAATATTTCACATATGCTGAAAAGCCTCATTAATATAGCTGGTAAAATAACAGCTTGTCTGCTTAAAGTAATTAGTAGTTGACAATTGGGCTGAATTTTAAATCCATGAGGAGCTTTGGTTAGCACTAATAAATGTTGATTAAGGTAGCAATTAAAATCTAACAATCTCTCTGGGGGTCTGAACTTTAAAGCTGAAGTTTGGAACATACCTCAATTTACAGAGAAAATGCTACAGTTCCTCCCCAAGCTGCTTTATTAAGCTGTGGCAGTGTGGATTTTCTTTTCCTTTGTGGTTTTTTTTTGTTTGTTTTGTTTGTTTTGTTTTTCTTTGTTTTTTTTGTTCTCCCTCTATTTTTTTTTTCCCAATTTACACAAATTAATTACAGCCTCAATTAGTGCCCCACAGCTTGGGCAGCCACCAGCACCTCTCCCAGTCGAACACCTGCTCGACACAAAGACCTTGGGACAGCGGTGACATTTAGCAGAGTGAGGTTTGAGCTTTCTCTCAGGAACTGCTGTAGGACCCTCTTGACGTCCCTATTTCCATGGCAGTCCTTCCCAGGAGGCAGCACCTGTCTGTCCCTCTCCTCATCAGGCTCTGAAGTGGGCTGGAGAGATCTCCAGCTCTCCTTCAAGCTGTTCTGCCTCGCACACGCAGCTGACCTCTCGCAGAGAGCCGAGGTCAAGCAGTGCTGGCTGTGCTCATCTCTACCGATTCCCTCTCTCACCTCTCCTCATCGCATCCCATAATCAGGGTGATTGTATGAGCTGCCAAGGAAAGCTATTGACTAGGCAGTGTCTTGAGGAAGACTGAAATTATCTCTCTTTGTTGCACTTGAGCAGTGTGACCAAGGCAAATCACGAAGCCCATTTTGTTTATAGACTACTTCTACTGATTTATGATCAAGGCACTATTCATGGAGGTCTCCTGTTCTTTGTGATCTTACTTAACCTGGTAAAATTTCAGTCACTTCCCTGCATTTTTCTATTTTGGAAGTCAGAAAGCACATTTGCATTCCATGGAGCACCCCCTTTATACTGGCCAAATCCTTTTGGGTTTTTTCACTCTTGCTGTGGGCAAGACATAAACCGAATACAAACCCAGATTTGTCTTTATCACACATTAGCTCTGTGTCACCCACTAATTACATTGCATCCCCCAGTTTTTAAGATGAATGCCAGCGGGGGAAAAAATAGGAATACAATGTGAAATGGGAGCAACTTGGTCCTCTGCTGCTCCCGGGAGTGTGTTGGTACTTCTGCTCTGGTCGTGCCACTTAAATCAACAGACTTGTCATTATATTGTTTTCCAGGTCTGTTCCTGATGACTTTGGGAGCTGATGAAATGAGCAGCTTTTCCTTTTCCTGCAGGGTACTTCCCATGGCTGTTATGGAAAAAGTAGACCAGCAGAAAATTTGTACAAATTGTGATCAAACCCAGGGAGTGTTCCCAAGGCAAGGCAGGGAGGTCAGAAGGAAACTGTGTCCCTTTGACTTCCCAGGGCTCCTGCTGAAGGTGGTGGCTGCTGCTTGGTCCTGCTCCTGGCCCCAGCACCCCCAGCATCCTCAGGAGGTGGAACAGCCTCCATCCTGAACAGCCTCTCATTCTGGGAAGGATCTTTAATAATCAGCATCATTTCTAGGTGTTTTATTCACCCAGCCTATGTGATCTGAGCGTGGCTGTTGGCTTCTCCACAGCACTGTGTGTTCCTGAGTACATTTTCTGAGTCTGTGCATTGTTAAGGATATTTACAGAAAAAGAGAGCTGGAGAACTGAAGATATGAAGAGCTGGAGGAGGAAAAGGAATAAATCCAGAGGGTAGAAAAAAAGCCCATTCACTATCAGTCAATGTGTCTATCACTTTTTTTCCCGCCTTTTTTTTCTTCTGTGTTGTAAGGATGAAATACAAATGGCTCAGATAAATGTGGAAAGGGATGCAAATGAAAGCTTCGTAGCCAGAGACATTCAGAGCTATTTTTTTTTCAGAGGTTTAAGAGCTGGATGAAATTGTGCATTTCCACTTGAGTGAACAATTTCCGTGCCTGAAGCTTTGGGACAGGTCGTTCTCTCTGCAAGATGGACACAAGGGTTGAACCAGCTGGGAGCTGGAGCCACAGAGGCCCACGAGTGTGAGCAATGGTTTGGATATCTTGGCACTGTGGTTTTGGGGTTTTCAGGGAGAACAGCTGCTCTGAGAGGGTCCCCAGTGGACACAAGTCACCCTGGACATCTCCACCCACAGCCAGTACCACCCTCCACATGGATCTACCTGTGCTGCAATGGGCACTCAGGGCTGCTGTGGAGACATCACCTGGGGCCTGCAAACATTATTGCATGGAAAGCCACAAGCTCCTGAGGAGAAACCAGGGTGATTATTCATGCACAGGCTTTCAGACTACTTGAAAGGGCCTATTTAATATTTTTACAGTAATACTATGCACTCTGCTGCTCTTACAGTAGAATTACAGGTGTCATCCTGAGGAGGTGTGTGTGGGGGGCAGGTTTTTGGAGAAAAGTCATTTTGCCAGGGAGGCGAGACAAACAGAGGGGCTGCAGAGAAACCTGGCATCTCCAAGGAGCTCAGAGGATCTCCTGGTTTCAGTTTGCTGCCCTGCCCCCTCACGGAGCCACGAGGGTAAATCAGCAGGGAAATACTCAGACAGTGGGGACAATGTGGAAGGACTCATTGGATCAAGTGACAAGCAGAGAGAGAAATCCTAAATCTAGAATAGGTAGAGAGGAAAGCAGGTATCAGCCATCTGTCCCTGGTGACAATGCCTCTGTTGGCCAATTAAAAGCCACTGCAATGAGCAGGTCAGCTCCTAATGAGCTGTGGGTCCAAAGGCTGACTGGGCAGCTGGAAGGCCACGTAACCCCAAACCCACACGGTCTTTCAGAAAACGAACCCAAGGCAAAACAGATCGAGAAGGTCACGGCTCTCTCCTGCAAACCACAGCACAGGCAAGCCCTGAACGCTTTTCCATTTCTCAAAATTCATTTCTCTTTTCCAAATTAAAGTACAAAACGGACATGTGAGACCAAATGCTGTCGGAGCAGACTGCAAATGAGGCTAATAGGCCAAATGTCAGATTTGTTTCTGCTGAGGAGTCATTACTGAGTACAGATTTTATGTAACCTGCTTTGCTCTAGAGCATAATCCAGCCAGCAAATGACTGGCATGAGGAAGATGTTTTGCCTGTGGAATGGCTTCTTGCCTGTTATAAATTTCTCTGGACCTTACCCCAAAGGGTAGGGGTACCCACCTGGCTGCAGCCAGCATTTGAGGTTGACTGAAAATCTGATGGATAAGGAAGGGAAGCCTGAGGTGCTGGGATAAATAACTCAATAGATTCTGCATGGAGCGAAGGTATAAATTGCTATTCCTCAAATCAAGATTCTCACTGCAGGTTTAGAAGAATCTCTAACCATTTCCCCATGGCAGCTCAAACTCCTGGAGCACAATTCTCAGGCTCTTAACAGGAGGGTTGTTTTTCAGGTTTACTTTTCTCAAAACCACAGAGCTCCACGGAGGATTGGCTGAGAATGCTGACCTGGAGCAGGTACCAGCTTCCCATGTCCTGACCTGCAGGAATCAGGAGCTGAGTCTCTGCAGGCACCCAGTAACTCAGGGTGCTGTTCAAGGATCTGAGCGTGGCTGTTGGTCACAGCCCCCTCTGCTCACAGAGATGTTGCAGCTGCTGTTGCTGGCACGCACTTACACTGGCCTTTGCTATGCATTAAGCAAAATAATTTCCTTTGTGATGCACAAAAATTTCAGTGCAAAAATTGCTGCTTTTATCCCCAAGGCAGGCTGCCCAGACACAAGACTGTCTCAGGTAGGAACCATTCCTGTCCAAACAGCTGTGGAGGAAGATTCCTCACAAAAGGGAAAGTGATTTAGTAAGATGAAGTAATCACAGTGTCGTGAATACAACCAGGATTTCCCTGTTAATTACCTCACTGTTAATTAAGGGACCATTTTTTTATTAAAATTAATTCTCATCTTTTAAAAATATATTACTTAAAAAGGGGTTGTACAAAAGTGTTTATCACCGATACCTTGAGATGCTAATTTCCAAATGTTATGGCTTGTAATCAAGTTTAATTTTCTGACTTACCCTCCAAAGGAGAGACTTTACAACCAGTTTTGACATTTAAATTACCTTTGATTTGCAAGTCCAATACTGCCATAAATATTCATAGCCAAGAATTGAGTATTTAGTTGTTAATTTTTAAAAATTTTTAATTCACTACTAAAAACCAGCTCCAGAGCAAGCTGAAGGAATGAAATGAAGCACATTTTATCCGAAGCACTGGGAGCATCTGGCTTTGCTACCTAACAGTGAGCCGACACATCACGCTTCTGTTTGATGCTGCCGAACAAAATTTGACAGCAAAATCATCCTTTGATCCTTTCCCTTACATCTCCTTGCAAAAAGCTGCTCTAAGGCTGCAGCTGTTGGCCAGCACTGCCTCTGTTTTGGCGTGTGCCACGTCCAGCCCTGCACGGGGACAAGGCAAGGGCAGCCCAAGGCAGAGGCAGCTGCTGGCACGGTCCGGGGCTGGCATGGCTGTGCCAGCCCTCTCCTCTCGGGCAGAGCATTTCGGGTTCGCAGCCACACAAACACAACAGCTTCACTTGCCCTGAGCGTGGCCCCTGTGAGGACAAAGCCCAGCTTGGCACGGGAGATGCCTGCTGAAAGGATGCCCGGGGCTGGGGGAAAAGAGCCTTTTTGGTGCTGCCTCCCTGTGACCCCTCCCTGCCCGGGGTGACAGCCCTGAGCATGTTGGCCACAGCTACCCCAGGTAAAGGCAGCAGGCTCCAGGCTCTGGGAGGATCCCCGTCCCCTCTGGCAGTGACCCCAAGGTGTCCCATGGCTGCTCTTCTCCAGCCCCCACATCCATTCAGGCTTTGGCACAATTGCAGTGACCAAGGAGGAAGCCGTGCTGGGGACTGGCGGCTCTCGGGGGTGATGTGCCCGACTCCCTTCCCCTTCCCTGAGCAGAAACCCCGGTGAGAAGCAGAAGAGATGAGATGCTCCAGGCCCTGCCCTTGCTGGTGTGGGTCTCTCTGGTGGCTGATTTCTGTCTCAAGATGTTTTAAAGGTGCTCCATTTTTTCTCCAGGATGTTGTGAGAACGTGGGTCAGTGTGGGACGGGAAGAGGGACAGGATCATTGAACAGAGGGCTCAGAGTCTCACAGCCCAGCTCTGAGGGATAGAGCAGGCAAGCACCTGCACATATCAGTCACAATAAAGGGCAAATCGGCTTCATAATGAAACATTCTCCTCTTTCCAGTGACTGATGACTTCTTCAATTTTTTTTTTTTTTTATATCAGATACCCTTCAAATGTAATTAATTTCTCCAGTCTTTTTTCTTCTTTCAACTATAAGACAGGGACAGAGAACCAGCACTATCACTATCCATTTCTCAAAATAATTTCTATTTGCAAAAGGCTAATAAAAAATCCAGATACATTGCGACCCTTTCTCCCCTTAAACCAAGGAATGTATTTTAAGCATAAACATCTGCTTCTGAGATGAGCTACTGCCGAGGCTTTAACTAACACAAGATGGAATATGACACTGCTTTTATGGCATGTTGGATACCCCCAGCTCACCCCCACCCCAGGGACAATAAATATGTACCTCCTATGTGCCTCTGCTGCTACCAGGAGTGTCCTTGGCTTCTTGTGTGGGCATCTTTGCTCCACAGTTACACCGAGAGATTGATTTTCTGATACATAACTGCAGTGTCTGCTCCTGGCTGAGATCAAAGAAGGACCTGCTTTCCCAGGAACTCACCCAGGTCTTTACTTTGTCTGCTTGCTTTCCATTTCAGTTCATTATTTTAATTAAAGGTATTTTCTCTGCCTACAAAATAAGGGTTCACAATGGATGGCAGACTCACTTCTAGTATTATTTACTTCTTCCGTTTGAAAAGAAATTGCTTGCAGTAAAGCCCCATTCAGTTGGGATCTGAGTGTGGCCTTAGAAACTCCAAGCTTTGAAAATGTGAGATGGACCATAAAAGATCAGGGGTGCTAATTTCAGGTCTGTTTCTGCCAGAAAACCTGAACAATGTAATTGTTTGGTTGAGTGATGTGCCTCTGGTCAGTGCCTAGGACTACATTTAATCCAGGACAGCAAAGCCCTTCCAGATTCACTTTCCATGAAGGACCAGACATGAGAAGGATGAGCATCAAAACTGGTGAAATGAAGCCATTCAGCTCTGAATTATTCAGAAAGATTCCACAATGGTTAGGGAAGACTCGTAAGAAAACCTGGACTTTGTTCTCCCAAATAACTCACGGCGATGTAGAAGAGATGATCCCGTGTCACTTTGGTAGAAAAAAAGACATGAAAATGGCCTGTAACTTCTTGATTTTTGTTTCAGTAAAATCTGAGAGTCTTTTAAGTGACAAGTTCTCATAAATAATTCCATCTAATGGAAGATACTTTGGTAATTGCGATATTTTAATTTCAGCCCTTTAAGTGCAGAGAATTCTCATTAGCACTCAGCATTCAGGTACTGCAATGAATTTTCATGGAGAGAGAATAGCATACACAGCGCTGAAATGGTGGAAGTATGATGAATTTATTCATCATTTTATGGACAAAGATATTAAGTGATTCATTAAGCAAAACCATCCATTCCCTTTTGGGTACAAGAAAGTTTTCATTATTCCTGTTTTTCAGGTAAATAGACGGAGGCAGAAAATTACCAGGTCTGGCCTAAACCTCTTCTTCCCAAGCATTTCCACAGTGACTTTCTCTGTTTTCTAGCAAGGTTTATTTTTAAATGAAGCCTTCAAGTGACCCTGGAGAGTCTAACTTTCCATGCCTCAATCTAACTCCTGTGCAATATTGCCTTGACTAAAGGCAATAAAAACATCCGCAGGGGAGCTGAAATGCCAGGCTGGCAGACTGAGTGCATGAATATTATAAATGAATGAAGCAAAATTTGGATTTCAGGACAAAAGCTTGCCTTTACACCAATGCAGAGAGAACTGGGCCTTGTCATGGCTGTTTAAAGGAATTTGCAGTACCTTGGAGAAGCGACTCCTCTGTTGCCGTGTGCTGCCAACTTGGAAACCGAGTCATGGAAATTAAAACATCCATGTTCTCAATTATTCCACTGGCACTGGAAGTGCTGAAGGAGGAGGAGGGACATTAAATGAGAGTGTGCAAGAACAAAAGTGCTGGTTTTACACTGAACTCCGAGCTCTCTCTTGTAGCAATGACTCACAAAGTCTCGGGCAAGCAGCGCTCAGCGAAGGCGGTACCGAGGGCAAAAAAAGAGGAGTCATGGCACATTTTCCTTCTTCTTGTCTCCTATCTTTTAATTGGTTTCAAAACTAGATGTTAGCAAGGAGGTGAATGCTGCTTCCTTCATGTCTACTGCAGTTAAATGGTGGGAAAGGTAAAACACTGCAGGTAAAGCTGGGGGGAATCACAGACTCACAGAATGGTTTGGGTCGGAAGGGACCTTAAAGCTCATCTCATTCCACCTCTGCCATGGGCAGGGACAGCTTCCACTGTCCCAGGCTGCTCCAAGCCCCGGCCTTGGACATTTACAGGGATGGGGCACCCACAGCTTCTCTGGGTGTGGGCCTCACCATGTGAGCCTTTCAGGCTGTATTGAGTTCCCAGCTCAGAGAGGCATCACTGGATTTTGTTTAAGATAGAAATTAAACGTTCCCGAAACTCAACTCCCTGCTGAGCTGCTGTTTACAATCAAGAGGTGAGTGATGGAGACAAGGACAGTGACCAAAGCCTGATCTCAGCCAGCCCAGAGGAATTGCTGAGCATCACTCCATCACTGCTGCAGATGTTTTCCTTTGGGGATGGTTAACACACACTGCTGCTTCTTGCTCCATTACTTACAGCTCTCATTCGTTTTACCTTCTAGTTCCTGGCACTGCTTAATTTGGAAAAAAATGCTACAATGACAGGTCTGTGGCAACTCTGACCACTTTTTCAGGTTCACAGCTCACACAAAGGAGCTGAGGAGTGCAGGTCCCTCCTCACTCATCCCAAACCTGTGGGCATCCAGCTACATCCAGGCCTCTGCAGCTGCAGTTGTTACAAGCAGATAAAGCTGTTGGCTCTGCAAAGAGCCCTTCCAGTGTAATTATAAAGCCATTTTTGCATGAAAAAATGTTTGTTTGTATGAACACATGCACGGACCAGCTTTAATTCTAAAGGCAGAGTTCAAACCTAATTCGAGGGTGCCAAAACTTCACAGGTGAGGACCTCCCTGTTGTTGCAAAAGCATTCAGAAATTCTGCTTTGCTGCACAGCCTTTGGTACAGCAGAGATCATATGGATGAAAAAGAGGCATTAGTCTGATCTTTAATGATACAGCCAGTCTCACAATCTGAAAACCAAAATAAAAAGCACAAACCAAACATAAAGAGGGAGAGGCACCAGCCACTTGAGTGCTATTCGGATTAATATATTTAGAACCAATTAGAGACCTTATTAAACACTCTTCCTCCAGGGCCTCTCTGGTATATACCTGACACAGACAAGGAAAAACACTTGATCTTTAGCAGTGAAGGAGCAAAAGCAAAATAAATTTAAAAAAAAAGACACACTGAAGACAGATACTTCAAACAAAATGAATCAAGAGGGAATGCCAAGAAAATTGTGCCTAACTTCTAGGGGACAACTTAGGTATCAGTTTACTTATTTATTATGCATTAATTAAAATGCTTAAAAGAAGTGGAACCTGGCTCAGGGAGTGATGAAGCCAAATCAGATGTGCTTTGACTCATCACAGTGACACAGTGAAAGCTGTACAAAAATATTACCAGGGAGATCTGTTTGGAGAATTTAAGAGCTTTGTGCATTTAAGGAGTCATGAGATGCTGTTGTAAGGCAATGAAAAGTACAGGGACTGAGGAGATGTGAGAATACAAGTTATAAAAACAACTGAAAAATGTTTTTGTCCTGTAAGGGGTTTATAATAGATGAAGCAGTTCTAACTGCCATGGAAAACTGAAAGCAAATCTTGTGGTCATTGAAGCCTCCTGTATCTGTGTTATGAGCTTTGAATATCTGCTCTAACTTAGAGCTGCTCTAACAGCTTTTGCAGTGTGTTTTTGGACCCCTCCTGTAGAATGAAGCCCCTAAATTGAGGGTAGAACCCTGTGTTTGTTCTTCTGGAGGTCTCTGGTCCAAGCTCCAGCAGCTCCCATAGGTCAGCCTGTGAAGGCTGAGGCAGAAGGATGGGGAGTTACAAACCTGGAGGCCCAGGACACAGCCCTTGCTTAGGAAGGCTGCAGTTACAGACAAATAATCTTCTTCAGAGAGCAGTGAATTTGATGTAAAATGAATTTTTGGATGGAAACCAAAAGCTATTTGTCATAATTCAATATACAGAACTGACAAAAAAGGGGGAAATGTTGAACTATTTCAGTGTTTTCAAGTAAACACTTGTTTTCTCCCTGGAAAGACTAACACATTTCGTTTCAAAATATTAAATAAGAAAATATGCTGCGCTTCTGCTTTATTTCCAAACTGTCCTAAGCTAGAAAAGAAATAAGAAAAAAATGGGTTATAAGCCCAAAATGAAGCAAAGTGATCCACCTCAGCTCGAAGTAGAAGTTTAATTTGCGCACAAAGTGCTGTAGGTCAACCCTGAATTAATTGCTTTGTTTAACTCATCCCCGATAAATTTCTTAATTCATTCTTGGTTTGACCCAAGCATCTTTCTCCTTTGAAAATGAATTATTTCACTATGAAACCACAAATGCCATCATTCTCCCATGTGCAGAAGGAACATCTCCAGTGGAAAGGGAGGAGGAGGAGAAATAGTGACTCCAGCCCATGAGCACTGGGAGCAACTTGCCCTGGGGGATCACCCACCTGCTCTGATCTCACCTGGAACCTGCTTACCCAACATTTCTCTGCGTTCCTGCCATGGCAGAGAAGGTCAGGATTTCTCCCAAAGCATCAGTGCTTTTGTGAGGCTCAGCCTCAGAGGCTGTGGTAGCAAGACAACTTTGTTTTCAAGTGTGAACCACCAGTGCCTTCAGAATATTTTGCCTCTGCCACCCCCATCAAAAAAAGAAAAGCGTAGAAATGAAGAAAGTTCATCTGGACTGAAACAAAGGAGGAGGAAGCAGTCTGTCCTTTCATTTTGATGGATCTTTCTCTGCAGGGAGCATTGAATATCTTCGTTTTCCAGGTATCATTTTGGTTTCAGATTAGTCATTCTTGACACAGGCATTTTCCAGCTAACAGATTAAGCACTTCCTACTGGGCACAAAGTGTTTGGATGTTGTTTTGTAGAATAAGTAATTTCATCCTCTTCCTTTTGGCCAGAGCAGTGATTACTGCTCGCTGGTTTAGACAGTGAAAGAGTGGGTTATTTTGGAAAGAATGGAAAAAAAAATAAAATAATATCTGGGAACATTTCCATTTCCCTCAAAGCTTGCTTAACTTGTTTTAAGGTTTTATTAAGGGCACAGAATGGTTGACAATAAAATTATTTCTCTGAGCTGGGAGAGGTAAAGCAGATTGTTACACACAGGGAGAGGGGAGCTGACTGCTCTCATAAATAAGTCAGTGTGTTACTCCTGCAAGACTGGAAGCAGAACGACAGCTCCTCCAGATGCTGATGCTCTACTTCTCCGTGACCCTCAGTAAGCCAAAGTTTGCTAAAAATACCCTCCAAAATCACACGTGCTCCAGGGCTGCAGAAACCCTTGGAGCAGGGGAGGTTTCAAATGGCCACGTTGCAGCTCAATCCCACCTCCCTCCCCAGCTGGGCTGGGTATCACACCTCTGCTCCCAACTCGTGTGCCCAAACCTCCCCCGAGCATCACCGCCCTGGCTGAGGGGCTTTGTGGCCAGGGAGTGGGGAAGGTTGGTGGAGCCTGAGCTGCTGAGCCTCCCCAGGGTGGTGGGGATGGTTTCTGCTGCATCCTGGCTGCTTTGGGAGCAAATCATGGCCACACCACGTTTCAATGGAGATTATTTCAAGATATGTTTCCAATAGGGGTATTTCCGCACTTGCCCAGCCTTGCTCTCCTCCCTGCCCTCTCCTGACACAACGAAGAGGCAGGTCATAAAACACAGCAAAAATTAAAGGCAAGAGGAGTTGGAAGCCCATTAAATTCCAAAGCAGAGCTTTGTTTCGGGATGAACATTCCTTCATTCCTCAAAACGCAACTTGTGAAGACAGTGACTGCTCAGGCAGCGGGCCAAGGGCATGTCACCTTCCCCTCCTGACACCCAACAGAGGAAATAAATCAATGTCATCAAACCCCAGCTTCTTGCTCCCCTTCTTTTGCAATTTGATGTCTGAGATACATAAGGAGAAGGAAAGCACGAGTATGACAGGGTGATTAGTGCTTATCTTTACCCACACAGAGAATAAGTTACCAATCAACCACTCTGTCCCTATCTCCTTATTTAAAATGCAAACTAACATGAATGAAACAATAACATTTTAATTAGATGGAAATAGAAAAGCTACAGGAGAATGCCATTGTTGAAGCAGCCTGAGGTTCCTGAGCTGCATGTAATTACTTTGATGGATCACACACTAAAGGCAGAGTTAAACAGCACAGTTTCCACAACACTTTTTGCACCATTCCATCTCTTCTCACTTGCAGTGATGGAAGCCAGGGACAGCTAGAGTGGGAAATGATTTTCCTTCCAGTGCAGCAAGGACAGCCTTCTGGGAAGCAGACCCAGCCCCCGCTCCAACCCTGCCTGTTTTGCTTTAAAAAAAAAGAAGAAAGAAAAGCCCCACAGCTCCAAACCAAAGGATTCCCAGAAAGCATCAGAAATGGAGGAGAACATGTAAACCATGATGGAAAGTAGAACAAAAGTAAGGAAAATCTGGAAGTAAAATAACTCCTGAAACTTTTCACAAGTATGAGGATGTACTCTAAAAAGAAAGGCTGCCACAGAGCAGCTCTGATGCCAGCTTGCACTCTGGTGTGGTCCAGGGACCAGCCTGGCTCCCCCAGACTCAGTGCAGCTTCAAGCCCAAATTTTGGAGAGGCACAGCCCAGACCACACGGTGCATCGAGGCTTTCAAGGTGGGGCTTGCTGCCAACACAAAATGTGTCACTGTGAATCATCCACACACCAGTTTCAGACTAAAAAACTGTTCCCTGAATCATGGTGAAAAGCACAAATGTTCTGCTCTGAAACAGAAAATTCACTGACTCCTTCTCGAGCCAAAAATAGGGAAAAGGGTTATGTAATTCATTTACTTTGAAAAATAAGCATTTCAAAGTTATCTAAACAGCACTAATAACAGGGAAATCTCTGTTTATTTAATCAGTCCATTTTTTTGCTGGGCTTGGTGTTGGTGCTGCAGGCAAGTTTGTCTCGTTCACCTTAAAACAATTTAAACACAAAACTTCACCCAACAGCTGTGAGAGGCTGGCAGGGCAGCAGCTCCACTTCACATCTACGTTACCGCCTTAACCATGTGCTACTAAAAACATCCCAGGTTTTGCTGCACACCACGTTGTGAGCAGAAGGAGAAGCTGGGAGCATTTTGTGAGTAAGTCTTGGAACAAGCTTCTTTTCTTGAGGGTGACCAGTGCACATTTTATCACCGGTTTGCCCCATTTCCAGCCCAATCAGCTTGGATGGAGGCAGATTCCTGACAAGTTGCAGCTAGAATTATAAATAAAAAAGCCATGATTATTTTCAGCTGAAATCCTTGTCTCCCTGGATAAGTACTCTACTTCCCTCAGCAGTCTTTGCAATTCATTCTTTGTGACCAGACACAAAAATCCTGTTTTCTATGAGATCACTTATCTCCAGCAAAGCTTCAATGGAATATCAAATGAAGGCATCAAAACTCTGTCAAAACAACCACTGCCACAGCCTGGAAAGTAATTTTTCAAGGCTTCTTTCTCGATGTTTGCTGGTAATAATTTTCAACGAATTCATTCCCAGAAAGGGTTGGGGCATTTTCTCCCCATCGGCCTCTTGGGCTGCTGGGCACAGCAGTGTCCAAGGCCAGGTTGGATGGGGTTTGGAGCAACTTGGTCTAGGGGAAGTTGTCCCTCTCCAGAGCAGGGGGTTGGAATGAGATGGTCTCTAAGGTCCCTTCCAACTAAAACCATTCTGTGAGTCTGTGATTCACATTGGTGAAGGGGCCTTTGATTGCCAAACCCATTCCTGGGCGATTCCCAAGCATTGGGATCACCCAGCTCCGAGGAAGGAAGCCAGCTTCACCCCACCACACCACCACCCCGTCTTTGGGACTGGTGCCTGTTCATAAGTGAAGGCAGCAGGGCACAAAGACTCTTTGTCCACCTGAGTGGTTTCCCTGCTGCTGAGATGCTGACCTGGAAGGCCCCAGGCACGGGCTGGGCCTTGGCAGGAGAGCAGCACTGCTCCTGAGGGATGCTGGGTCTGGAGAGGAGGATGTGGTTGGTCCATGCCATGGCTCCATGGAGCATGAGCAGGTTTTCCAAGTGTGCTTGTGTGAAATTTGTAGAAATAGAAGGAATTCTGCTAACTATCAATGTTTTCATAGAGTCATCATTGCTTAGCCACTCAGTAGGGAAATTTTTCCTAACATCCAAGCTGACCCTCCCCTGGTGCAATTTGAGGCCCTTTCCCCACGTCCCATCACTGATTGCCTAAGAGCAGAGACTGACCCTCAAAAGTGTAAGGACCTGAGGCGTGGACCAGCCTCCCAAAGGGGAAAGAAGCCCAATGCTGGAAAGGAATTAATGCCCAGGAGATTTTCAGCTGTGCTTCAATCTTGTCTCAACAGTCCCCACAGGTCACAAGTCGAGATAATCTCTACAGCCTGATCGATACACGTGGCCTTTTAAGCAAGCTCCTCTCTGCTGCCTTGAGGCTGGCTCAGGAAAGGTGTTACTGCAAATCCACATGGAAAATCAGGCATTGCACCCTGACAGACACAGCCCCAGGAAAAGGCTGCAGCCCTGTAAAACTGGGGGAAAAAAAAGGAAAGGCCTTGCAAATCGCCTGAAGCAACTCCTTCTCCTGAAAAATCACCTGGAATGTGGGGGTTTTTTCCTGAATTTGAAAGCACAGCTCTGATTTGGAGCACCGAGGAAAAGCATTGCCTGTCTCTTCTGAATTCAGTGGGGAGGAAGTCGGTCTGTTTGCAGGCGTGTGGCTGCTGTGCACAGCTCCAGCTGCAGTTGGAGAGCTCCAGTCAATAGTTGCTTTACAGAAAAAACAGTTTTGTTTTGCAGGCACAAAGACTTCTTCTATCCCTACCCAGCAGGAGGTTTATAAAACTGTCATTTCTTGCCCTATTTCTGCCCTTGCCTCTTTGCTTCTACTTCTTACAGGCTGCCAGTGGGTTTTTTTATTGCTTTGGGTGTTTTCTTTTAATTGAAACCGAGTAAATTACATTTCCCCCTAAATTGTTGATGAGTCTAACAAAGTTTTCCATTATTTCATGGGGGGAAAAGAACAGCAACCTTTGGAGCAGAAAACAGAAACATTATTTGAACTTGGTTTATGGAAGAGCACAGAGACATAACCTTGCAATGTGGGGGCAGCTCCTGAGGGCCCTTAAAAGCAACTTTTGCCTGGGCAATATTTAAAGAATGAAGTTTAGCACAGCACTACATGATATGAGAAAACCTCTAGGGTCTGACCAGAGATTTTCCCTTTCCCAAACACGCTCTTTTTAAAGTAATGAAAACACCAGCAAGCTTTATTTCTGGCTGTTCACTATATTTGTAATATTCTTTCTTGCAATATCTCCACTGACAACAGGGGGAAGAGGGAAGATAAAAGCAATCATGAAAGGGAAAGACCTTCTGCCTCATCTCCCTCTGATAAAGCCATTCCCTGCAGATCAAATCTCCAGCCCTTTTTAGAGGAACTCGGGCTAGGCAGGGAGGGACAGGGTTGGAGACTCATTTGCTGGGAAGAGATAGAGCTGGAAAGCAGTAATGCAGCTGGCATCTCATTCTCAAAAATAAATAGCTCCTGCCACGCTTCATCTTCCTTCTCTTTCCCTACAGGACCCCAAACATTAATATCACCGGTGAGCAAGAGGCCTGTTCTTTCTCAGAAAGAAGCAGAGCAGCTCCCTCAGGCAGAGCTCTATCCTGTTTTTAAGCTGAAACACTTCTCTTCCTTCCAAGCATCTCCTTGAGCTCTCAGCCTGCCCCTCGTGCAGCAGGAACCAGCCTGCAGAGGGGGAACTGAAAGAGCAGGCTGGCAAGGGATTGCACCACGCTGAAACCTTGCTGGAACAGAGACCATGGGAAGCAGCAGTGGGACGTGATGGGGTCTGGGAGGAGCAGGGAGGGTTTGTGGCTGGGAGCTGAGCCTGGGCACTGGGTGCTGGGAGCCACAGCCTCTCTGTGTTTGCTGTTATTATCCCCTCTCTGCCCTGACCCCTTGGAAAAGCCCCTTTCTTTGGGTAATTGTGGTTTTGTTGTCACTGGCAGCACTGCCCTGGGACACACTGTCTGTGGCACCCCCATACTTTGGCTTGTGATGAACTGAGGGAAAATGCATCCATAATGGAGCTCAGCTGGAAATTCCCTGAGCTTTTTGCTGCTCCCAAGCAGAGTATTCAGCAGTGACACGAGGTCTAATAGGCTTCTGCTGTTTCCTTTGACTCAGAAAAATGGCTATTACAGCTGCTAGTGCTCTGTCTTCAAACAAGCTCCCTTTCTTGCTAGATACTAAAGAATAAATGGTATTTCCTTGGCTCCAGGATGCTCTTGGAAAACAACCATCAGATCAGGCAGTGCTTCTGGCCATGCTGCCATTGCACTGACCTCTCTCCAGTTAAAGCTGCACTGGTTATTCCCTTCTGATCCTCCAACACTGCCCTCAAGCAGCAGCTGCCCCTGGGAATTTCACCACTGCTTGAGTCCCTCTTGGAGAAAGCAGGGGAGAGGTTTCCCTTCCCCTTTGCCACAAGAGACAAACTCCTAGGAAGCAACAAGTGCAGCAGTGACAGAGCCAGAACCTGTACGATGACACGGGGAACAAATGGCATCACTCTGGTGGGGCAACAAGCAGCTTTGGCCACATTTTACAGCGTGATGTTGGTCACATTTCTCCTCCATGAAAGGTGAACAGAGGGAGGGACAGAGAATGACCCAAAACAGACACAAACCCACGCAAACCTATTAGGAAATTCCATAATGAGGTGCTGGGCCCATGGCATTACACCTGATAAATTCACCACACGAAGATCCAAAGGAATAAAACAGATCCACACAATTTCAGGGCATAAGAGTATGTTCAGTATCATCTTGAGCTTGGCGAGATTAATTTTCCTGACAGCCTGTTTAAAAGAAAAGTGGGTTGTGTGATTAAAAGAAATAAACCCCTCTGCAAAGCCCTGTTGCGTGACCAGCAGAAACAGCCTTTCTAGGTTCTCACCTACCTGGATGTCAGCATTTCCCAGAGGTTTTCATGCCTCCAGCCCTTTTCTTTGGCTGTGGAATCACAAGCAGGCTCTCGGGCACTGATTTTTGCAAAACAGCAGGCTTAGCTATAGATTTCTGGATTCAAATACTGCCAGTGCTTGCCTACAAAGCACAGGGCACAAATCAACCGTGTATAAACCAGAGTAACAGAAAAGCCAGGCTGTTAATCTTCATAATGTGCCTCGCAGTGGGGATTTCACTTGAATGTTATTTGCATTAAATATGATACTGAGTGGTGGATATGCAGTTATAAATAAATTAAAGGCCATATTTAAGGCAAACACTGTCCCCCTGTTGATTGCAGACCCAAGTGTGAGAGCTGCTAACAGTGGACTGTGCAGCTCTGCCCATCTGCATGACTCACTGAAGGGAAAAGCAGTGGCAAGTTCCATCACTGGTGCCCTGAGAAACTCATTTTGGGGGAAAATGAACCTGTTTAGTGAGGTTTGTGGTGTCAGCCCAAGCTCTATGACTGCTGGAAGTATTGTGGACACATTTGCTTCCCTCTCCTCCTCCCCACACTCTGCTTATGGATTTTCTCCACCAAGGCTGAGCAGGCAGGAGGCTGGGCTGGAGCCTCCCCTTGGGCTGCTGAGGATGGGAGCAAAGAAAATTCAATTTGACTTTCAAGGGAGTTAAAAAAGGACTTATCTCAAAGCAGAAGTGAACTTCTTGGTTACTTTATTGCTGCTTTTCTTCAGTGTTTTTCTCTGCTGCAGCTCCTCTCGGCCTTGTGGAGCTTCAGGTATCTCAGGGTTTGTTTCCTGGCATGGTTTGACCTCCAGGCTGGGTTCAGAGTGCCAGGCTGGCCATGTGCCCTGCTGCTCTGGACTGCTGCACTCTGAGATACTTCCTGACTGAATTCCTACCTTTTTTTTTTCCTTTCAAGGGATTTTCCATCCTGCATTGGCCAGGAAACACCTGCAAGCTGTGAGGGAGACAAGCCTGAGGTAGAGTTTGCTCCTTGGGTTAGGAAATGCAGTCTATTAAGTGTTTGGGGCATACACAGCTCCCCACCATTGTACCTTGAGGTCAAGTAATCTCTTTATTAGTCTAAACCTATCCTTGTCCTTCTGCCTACAGTGCTTTATCAAACTTGGTACACTTGGATTTAAGGACCAAGTGTGACAGTGTCACAAGCCCATGACTGACAGCAATAAAAAATGAAATATGGGCAACTCAAAGGCTTGAGTTTCTTTTTTTGAATTAAATGAGTATATTAAAATGTATAAATTACCCCCATGGGGATAAAATGTGAGGTCTTTGCAGGAGGAATCAATGGTGGTGCGAGTAATGAGTTAAACTTTCCTAGCAGCTGTGTGAGCTGCATTTTTATAAGATGATTTTGAAAAAATCATTGAATAGGAGGGGAAAGTGGGTTAATTTCTTATTGAACATACTCAAATAGTTATGGACTTATTAAACAAATTCTCCAAGGGAACAAGGTGGTACGACAGTCCTACCACATATTAAGACCACATTTGCTGGGTTCAGCAGTGCAGACATCCTTTGTTCTTGATTAAGTTAAAATTAATAGCATGTGGCATTGCAATGACTGTATTAATTAGCCCCTTGGAGTCCTGATCAAAAGCAGGGGTCTGCTGAGCCAAATGTTATCCTGCATCAAAGTGCTCGTGGCAGATCTGCAGCAGGTCCCTGCTCCCAGGTCTGGGTGACGCTGGTAAGGTGAGTAACCCCTTTTTTCAAGGTTAAAGGAGGAAGAAAATGAGATGGTTAAAGGGTGGGATTGCTCCTACTCTGGCTGCTGACACCTCACAAAGCCCTGAGAGCAGAGCCAAGGCAGCAGGGAGCACCATCAGGCTGAGCCTGGCAGCAGGGCTGAGCTGCCCGGGAGGAGAGGGCAGCAGGGACATCCATGGATGAACCTGGCACAGGACAGCAAGGGGCTGCTCCCCTGCAGGTGACAACACGGCCATGAGCAATGCCACCCAAGCCAGGCCTCTGGCACAGCTGCCCCTCCAATGCCTCCCTGATTTACTGATACTGAACGTTCTGCTCTGCCCATGACTCTCCAGTTGAGAGGTACTCCCAGCTTCTTCATGAGCATTTTGCATAAAATAGATGCTTCTTGTCCCTTTTCAAATACTAGGCTTTATGAAAGTTTACATTTTTTCCTTGTTATTTTTTTCCATTTCTACTGGGAAAACCTCATCTCTTTGATTTCTGCCTTCAGCTGACAGTTGCCCCTGGCCCATGAGAACTCAAAATCTTCAAAGAAACCTCAATGAACTTTTCCTCGAAAGAAGAAGTTCAGCTAAAAAGACTTTGTCCATTCTATCATGTTTTTTTCCTGGGAGAGGAAAGGTCCCCATGGAGCCGTGCCCAGCAGTGCACTCTGCACTGAGAATTACTGCAGTGAAAAAGCCACAGGAGATGAAGAGCAAATCTCACACGCTGAAACCACCTGCAGGTGAGCAACTCCTCCGGCCCACCAGATGCATCCTCTCCAAAGGCTGAGGATGAGTGTCACACAGTACAGCCCTGTGCCACAGCATCCTCTGTCCTGGCAGGAGCAGGGGTGAAGATGAGTTTCTGGTACCCCAGGGAGGGAGGAGGAAGATGGACCTCCACAGTCAAGGCACTTGAGTAATGGGATACAAATTTGTCTCACTAATATTTTCTTCCCATATATGGAAAACTTAACAAGTGAATGCAGAAAAATACTGGGAATGAACCATCAGCTCAGAAATTTGCTCCCCAGTCAGGGTTCACACTCCACCATCACGACCTTTTCTAAACCCAAGTGCTTGTTTCCCGCATAACTCATCAGCTCAACTGATTTATCATCATTATATGTTTGGGTTTTTTAAAGCCCACACCTAAGAGACTTTGCAATGGGATGGAAGAAATGGTATCCATGGCAGGCGAGACATGGGGGAGATGCTGCTGGGGCACGATGAGTGAGCTGGGCATTGGAGGCATCTCCAGCTTCACACGGTGAGAGTGGCTTGTACTGGAGGGCAAAGAGCAACCAGAGAGATTGGGACTGTAATAACCCAGATTTGTCTGCTTAATGTGAGGGAAAGGAGGGGTGTCAGCTCTGGGACTGATAATGTTCTCTGCTTTAGGGCTCACACTTCCCACCTCGTCAGCCCAGGACCCCTCAGACACCTTTGCTCACCCACTGTCCCGTGACCCTCAGCAAAGGGCAATTTCACAGCAGGGAAAAAGCAGTGGGGACACCATGGGAACCCAAATTCCCCTCTGTCCCCCAGCCAGGCACCCCTGTGTCCCACAGGGGGATGCTGCCCATCCTGCCTGCCTCGGGCAGGACACAGAAGCGTTTCTAAACGTCAGGAAGCAAAAGTGCCATCTGTGAGTCTCGAGCAGATGCTGCACAGAGACGAGAGTGAAAATCTTTAAGGGAAAGGAGGGGGGAAGCAGAGAGATGACAATTAAATAGCTGTTTTAAATGATCTGAAAGATTAAAGGCAGATGAAGGGGTTTGGATTTTTTTTTTCCCTGGGAAAAGCAGCTACGAGATTACCTTCATCTCTTCTGCCTTCACTAACTGCTGGTAAGAGGAAAACCTAAGAGCTAAATCGATCAGTCACATTTCCTCATTTTTTATTATCTGTCCAGATGACATCTCGGGAAGGGGGAGGGAAAAAGAAATCAAGTGAATTAAAACCAGTTGGGGGCGGGGAAAGAGGAGAAATTATGTAAGAACTGGCAAAACACAGCAGGCCAAGTGGTTATGTAAAGCAACGAACACAAGAGCTTATTTAAATTAGATCTAGCTGCGAGACAGAGCAGAGTGTAAACGGGCTGGGATTAGGCAGGCTGGGCTGTCGTGCATATGCTGAGGTAAAGCCCTGGGTTCCCTGAATAGCCCATGAAAAAAAGGCAGCTTTTTAGGGAAGCTCCCACCACAACAGATGGGCATCGCTGCTGGAGCGGGGGTCCCCCCTCCATCGCTGTCGGGACGGATCCAGACACATTTACACACCAACAGCTTCATTTTCTTGTCTACCTGAGGGTGTGGCAGCACCGTGACCTGAGGGGACACAGTTCTGACACAAAAGTGCCATTTGTGGTGCCATCAGAGGGATGAGTGACACTCAGGACTTCTCTGGTGTAGTGAGTGATTTAGGACAGCACTGTTATTAAAAGTAGGAGTTTGGCCATGACTTAGGAAAAGAAATCAACTTCAATTCCTCCAGTCAATATCAGTATAAACACAGGATTCCTGAACCATTGACTAATCCTGGGCATGATTTGCCAGCAAACCTGGAGAGAATTCAGCCATGTGGTTTCATGGCTTGCTATTTTCACATAATATGGAGAAATGCTTCTCATGTTTATTTACTTGGCACCGCAGATCTGATGGTGGGCAGGGCCCTGCCTTCCACAGCACCAGAGCAGTGAGCACATCCCACCACCCTGCCAAGGTGCTCCTCACCAGAGGAAAGCGTAAGTGCTCGTTTGCAACATCAGACATGGAATTTATAACTCTGTGAGCCTCTCAGACTGACAGGAATTAAATAGATGACCTTGGAAGAGTGTGTAGAGAGCATGGTAATGGATGTCAAGACTCCTGGTCATTCCTTTCCATCCCCTTCACACCTGAGGCTCTTTGGCAGGTCCCTTCAAAGGCATTGCATGAAGAAATGTAGACAGAAATAAAGCTGAGGAGCCCCTTGGGCAAGCAGTTGTTTCCTGTGCAGAGTTGTTTACTCTACAAATCATCCAAACTGTGAGCAGGCTTCATAAAACACAATAAATGAGGGCTCTGGAGGGATGGGTGAGCTGCAGCCACACAGGGTGGGCTGAGGCGGAGCAGATCCACAGCATCCTTCAGAAGGGTGAGGAGGTCCAGAGGAGTTCCCCAAGTGCTGCCCTAACAAATGAGCAACTTGGAGCTGCTGGAGCTGTGGCAGTTTATGGAGGAGCAGGGCCTGCTGCCATGTGTTTTAATAAATGGGATCACACCAGCTGTCCGTGCAAATAAAACATTAGCATGTGTCAGACACTCTACCCAGGCACTTGCTGTAACTTAGGGGACATTTTGCAGCAGAGCCATCCAAGCACAGGCTGTGCCATGCCAGTGGGAAAACATCTTCCCCCTGTGAATTTTGGGGTGCCAGGAGTTGCCCATACCCAGCTCTCCTTGCACGTGTGTCCAGGCTCAGATAAAATCCTGGGATTTTAGGCTGAGGAGCTGCTGACTCTGTGTGTAGGGACTGACAGTGCACCAGGATTCTTTTGGCTTCCCCTCTCTCCCCAGGTTCTGCTATGAACCTCTCCAGAAAACGAGTATGAAGCTAAAAAATCATAAGCAGGAAAATCAATTTGCACAGCACCTGGCCAGTAAAATCCAGAGCTTTTTTGAAAATCAGGGCTAAGAGTGTGCAGGGCTGCACATGGTAGATCAGGACACTCAGTGGGATCCTATTTTGGGGAAGCTGGTCCCAGAGCCAACCCCGCAGGCACAGACCCACAAGTGAACAGGGGAAACCTCTCATCCTGCCTCAGAGCTCTCGTATCTATTCCTGCCACAACAAGGGGCTTTAAAACCTCCTCCAGCTGAAGTGCCATGAAAACATGAATTTGCTTGTGTGGCTTTAAGAGGTGTTTAATCTATGTGGAAAAAGGACCTAAAATTGGCTACAGTGCTTTTCAGAGGATGTCTGCCAGCTAAAGAGTTTACTAAATAATGTGGCTGTAATGGACTTACTCCTGTTACCAGATCCCACGTGGATGCCAAAATCCGAACCAGATGTCCCTGACTGACAGCAGCAACATGAAAACTTGGTGATGGAGAATACATAATAAACCAGATCCACAGGCTGATTTAAGCAGCTGCAAAGACAGTGATGAGCACAGCTGGGCAATAGTTCTAAGAATTCCATATCAGAGGCCACACAGGGCTTATGCCTCGATGACAAGAGGTGAGATGTGCCTGGCGTACGGCTCGTGGGGACACACCGTGTCACCCTGCAGAACATTTCACTCACTGCTCCTCCTGATTATGTGCTGCCCTGAACAATTTGTAATTGCTAGAAGAATATCAGTAATTACTTCTTACAGTTGATGTGGAGCTTAAGTGGTGCGAGTTGAAGTGTGCAAGAACCAAATATCCTGAGTGTTGTTTGAATAATTACTTTCGTATTATTATTACAAGGAAACCTGGTTGTTCACATTCAGTCTAATTTCACTCAGAAATGTCCATTCAAACTTGACTATTCAAAGCAAATACAGAGGAACTTTTTCAAAATCAGAGATGTTAAATTACTACAATCAAATAGGCCCTTCCAACTCAGAATATTCTGTGATTCTGTGAAATATTTTTTCCAGGAAGCTTGTTCCAGAGGATCATTCTCCTGTAATGATCCCAGCAAAACCATAGCTCACACTGAGCTCTGAGGATATAAATGGTTACAATTGCCCTGTTCTGGGACAGGCTTTCAATCAGTCAACAAATAAAACCACTTGGAACTAATGGCTTCAAAAACAAAAAATGCCAGTTTGCTTTAGACAGTTTGCCAAACAGGAATAGGAGCGAAATATGTTGAGTGATTTATTACAAGTGTTTTGCCAGCTTGAGCGAGTTCATCACTGCTCTCCCTAATTTAAAGACAGAAAATGAATGCAATGAGATGCAGAGGTGCTCTAAAGCGGCTTGAGAGCACCATGAAAGACCAGGGCTCCAGATTGCCACCCAGCAAGACCTCTGCACGTCACACTCCACATCAGCACTGCCCTTTCTCTCCCGGATCTTCCATCATTTGGCTTTTTTTAAACCTCTGCACAGCTTACGACGTGAGACTGCTGGCTCACACGCTGTGCGATGGTTTCCATTAACGCACTTCAAACCTGACTTGCAGCTGCTTTGCTTATTCACTCCAGAGCCTTCCCTGGTCCAGGGCGCTGCCTCACGTTGTTGATGCTTCCCTGTGCTCAGAGGAATGGAGTGAAACCATGAAACAACCTTCCTGTCCTGGCAAAGCCACTTTTGCAGCCAGATCCCCTGAGAAGGAGCAGATCGACACGGTTTGGGGTTTGGTTCTTCCTTCTCTCTCAACAGCTGCCTCTTTCTTTTAACTTTTAAATTAATCCATTAGTTAATTAAATATATATATATGAGGAAAAGCCCACAGGTGAACTTCACACACACGTAGTGCATTCATGTCTGCCTTCTCCTGACTTGGCTAATGGGATAAGGTATAGCCTGCATAATTGCAAGACTCTAAGGTACACTGAGAATTGTTTGAAGTGTAATCTCCAAAGATATGGATAGGAAATAATCCTCTGGTTTTAGCCCTACCATGGTAATAATGAGCATCAGTTTAATCCTAGGAGGAAGATGAGTGGAAATAATGCATTTCAGTCGCATTGTTCTCAAATCAGATGGCTCACGTCTCCTCAGAGAGTAGAGAATTTGGGTTAAGTACACTGGGCGGCTGCTGACAAAATCTTGCAGGCATCTACAGGAGAAATGCAGCCCTCACCACCTCAGATGAGAGTTAGGGATCGTGACAAAATGCAGAGGGAATCCAGGGCTTGTATCAGGGCTTGATTTTGGTTTACTGGAACAGTACAGAGGGGAAACTGGGAGAGTTATGTCTAAACATTTACAAGCTCTGGTCTTAAATCTAAATGCACAAACCCTCACCTGCTTTTAGTGGGAAGGAATGGTTCTGATTAGTTTCCATTTAAGTTCCCTCCCTTTAAGTGCGGGAACATCCCAGCTACTCCGGTACACATGCAGCTTTGAATTCCAACTGCCCGCTGATTAACCCCACCTGAAATTCATGTTCCAAATAAAAAATTGAGCAGCTATCACATGCAAGCCTGGCAGCCAAGGGACTGTGGAGATTGGTGTCTTGCTCTCTTCTGTCCCTCCTTCCGTGTTCTCTTACATTTTTCAAGCCCGATGCTCCAGTAAACAAATGCCTCAACCCGCCAGAGCACTGGAGCACGGCAAGTGTTGATGCTGAAATCCGTTCCACGCATGGGCGTGTTGGATTTAGCGCTGTGTGGAGAGCAGCAAAGCCGTGCTGAAGTCAGGAGGGGCTGCTGATTAAACCAGCTATGGATTTCCCCAAAACAGCAAAAATAGCAGCCTCTGGCTTCCACGATGCAGCTCCTTTTCACATGCCTGTGCTACACCGTGTCCGAAACTTTCTGAAATTAGGAGCTGTCACTACACTGAAGAAAAGGGCTCTGGATCAACACAAGGAACTGCAAGAGGGGGACAGATGGTTTTATTTCCCCTGAACTTGGTGACCGCTTTCCAGCAGAAGGGAAGGAGATGCAGAAAATGCAGAGAAAGGGTGGAGGTTTGGGGGTTTCTGGCGATGAACTGCCACCTTTGGAGGGAGGGGAACCCGACAGTCCCCAGCGCGACACGGCGGAGCGGGGCCGGCTGTCCCGGGCTCTGAGGCACCAGGAGCTCCGGACCGGGACGAGGGAAGCTCCGGGCACGGGAAGGAGCTCCGCGGAGGGTTGTACCGGCCCGGGGCCGGATTAACCACCGAGCAGGATTTACCCCGGTGCAAGGTCTCTGCTCAGCGTGGTGGGGCAGGAGAGGGTGCAGGGAGGGGCGAAGCAAGCGGAGCCGAGACCCCCACAAATCCCTCCTGAGCGCACCCCGGGCCGGTGCGTCCCGTCAGGGCTGCCCGGGACATCCCCTTGCTGAGCCGGTCCCCTCTCCAGCCTCCCCTCCTGCCCCGCCCGGCTCCGCAAAGTTTGGCCGGCCGGGGGAGGCAGCGGCTGCCCGGCCCCGGTCCCCGGCCCCTCACCTGGATGACCGTCTTCAGCGTGGAGGTGTCCACGATGGCCGTGCAGATGAGGGAGTCGGGATCCTGGTCCTTGCCGTAGATCTGCCCCATGGTGAAGATCATGGGGATGGCGAGCAGGAAGGAGGCGATCCAGATGCAGCTGATGAACTTCTTGGTGCGGCTGCGGGACATGATGCTCTTGGCTTTGAAGGGGTGGCAGATGGCCATGTAGCGCTCCACGCTGAGGCTGGCGATGTTGAGTGCCGTGGCATAGGTGCAGGCGTCCCGGAGGAAGTAGTAGCCCTTGCAAACGGCCCCCCCGAAAGCCCAGGGGTGATGGACCCAGATGAAGTTGTAGAGCTCGATGGGCATGCAGAGGAGGAAGATGAGGAGGTCGGAGAAGGCGAGGCTGGCCAGGTGGTAGTGCACGGTGCTCTGCAGGTTCTGCAGCGACTTCTTCCGCACCAGCGTGTACGCCGTGATGGAGTTGCCCACGGTGCCCACCAAGAAAAGAGCCAAGTAGATGACGGTCACCATCACTTTGGAGTAGATGTCGGTGTTGACGTCCAGGTCCTCCTCGTCGGGCACTTTGGGGAGCAGGTCGGAGCGGTTGGACGCGTTGGCATAGCCGCTGGGGTGCGGGTGCAGCGGCCCGGCGGGCACGGCCGGGGCCGTGGCNAACGAACACACCGCACACACGCTCCGGTACACGCACACGCACACACCGCACACCCGCACACACGCTCCGGTACACGCACACACACGCACCGCACACACACACCGCACACAAGCTCCGCACAGCCGCGCCCTCCCCGCCGGTCACCGCAGACCACCCCCGGCCCCACCGCCCAGAGGGGTTTTGCAGCCCCAGCTCGGTCCCCAAAGTGCGGACCCGTGTAGGGAGAGAGGGAGGGAGCAGGTCCCAGGCTGCGCTGCAGAGCCACTCCCCGCTGGGACTCCCCCCACACCTTCTCCATCGCTAAGTCAGACACAGGCATGGCTGGAAGTTGAGGGTTGGTAAGGGGCTGCTCGTGGGTCCGAGCCCCCTCCTTCATCCCCCCCAGGGAGAGGAGAGGTATCAGGGGTGCTCCGACACCCTTGTACATCTGATTCCCAAATACCCACTCAGCTCTTGCTGCTGCTGGTAGAAATGCATTTAAATGAAGGGGAAAATGCACTTAAAAATACCTACCTGTGCCCTGACCTGCCTGGGGCACCCTCAGTGCCGTGGCAGAGCTGCTTTGCTTTGGCCCCTATCAGTGACTTTTCCTTTAATATCTTCGTCTTTGGAGATGTGGGCTCCTCTCTGAGCTTTCCTGTTGTAGGGACAGTGGGGGTGTCATGGTAATGCTCGAGGTGACAAAGGGATCTCCACAGGGAAATGTTCCCCAAGGATGAGTGGTCTGTGACAGGGTTACCCTTTCAGCCACCCTGTAAAACTCTGGTGAGCTGTTTGTCCACTCAGTCGTCTTCGAGATAAAATCTTTAAAAATGCAGAGAGGAGATGGAGGAAAATCCCTCTCAGGACATCACTGGTTTATCCAAAGACAGCCATAATTTTTCCTGTTCATTAGCAGATGCTGAGTACCTTGCTTCCAACAGCCAGTGGGCTCTGTGTTCACCCAGACTGCTTCTCTAGCTGATGAAAGATGTGTAATTCTTCAGTCAATCAAATCGCCTCTTGCATACAAACAGCAAACGTTCCCCAGCCATCCTCCAGGAGTCAATATTCCCCCCAGTTTTGCTCCTCTTCCCTCCATCCAATAAGAACATCATGGAAGACTAACCAAAATCAGATTTATTTAGTCATATTATTCATACCGATTTGGAGAGAAATATTTTCCGGCACTCATCCCACTCTAGTTTAAAGAATGACTAATAATCTCTTAACACCAATGTTCCTTCCATTTAAGCTCTTCTGTTATGAAATTTCTGTTAGTCGAGGGGAGTTTGTCAGAGTTGCTGCTCCCAGCTGGTCTCCCCCATTGCTCCTGGCCCTTGGACAAGTTCTTGGAATGGATCAAGTGTATTTCTCCTGGCGAAGGAAGGTGGAACATGAGGGAAGGTGGTGGGGTGTACTGATGTCTGAAGGAGAGCTGCAGCTGGGATGCAAACGTTCTCCTGGCTGCCCACTGTCCCCAGCCCTCAACCCCCAAGCTGGGGGGAGCTCAGAGGCCCATGATTCCAGCACAAACCCACAATTATGGACTAAAGCAGCTCTCCCACAGATGCAGCAAGTGAGTTCCTTTGGGATCTTTGTCTGTAACGGAGAGTTATTGTCCCTTCTGGTGCTGTAACTTCATTTTGGCCTTGTGAAAAGCAGTTGCTATTCCCACAAACAAGATACCCATCTGCTGGTCTAATTTTGCAGTGTGGCTGTGCACGTTTGTATCAATAGCTGTCTGCAGAAATGCTCTGCTTTGGGTTTTGTTGCCTCGTGTTTCTGCACACAGGCGATGCGCAGGCACGGCAGATAACAAGGAGAGAATTGCCCCAGCAGCTGTTCCTGAGTGCTCCGTGTGCTGCCTCCTCCACTTTCCCTCCATGCCAAGTACTGGCAGGAAATATCAAGAGACATAGTTTAAAAATAATTCTAATTGCAAACTGAAATAGAATGTACCTGGAAATAATGTGGCTGTTGATCTACAATCAGCACTTCACCAGGATGGTGCGGTTTGTACCAGCCAGATCTCTCCTTCCTAAAAGTGCATGGGGAGGGCACTACCCCAAAAGTTGGTAGAGACCACCCCAAAATTGGGCTGAGTGCTCCTATGGGGAAAGGTCTCAGCAGCACATTTCTATGAGCTAATTAATTTAATAATTTCTAATAATTCCTTGGCAAATCTGCCTCAGCCACACGTGAAGGATTCTCGCTCTCACAGGCAGACTCTGTCCTGTTTCTCACAGACAGTGTTGAGCAAAGAGCTTGTTTCCTGGGATGCAGCCTTGCATTCCCCAGGCAGGGATCAACCTCTTCCTCTTTCCAGAAAGTTTTTGCCCAGGCAGGTTCTCCCTCCTGTCCTCACCTCACTTATACAGAGCTGGGCACCTACAGCTGGCCCGCGCCTGAGCCCCTGCCAGCCCTGGTCTCCAAGCAGGCAGAGCCTGAACCTGCCAAAATAAGACATCCAAGATATCCACCCCTTTCCCATCCCACACCCACCCCTTTCCTGCCTTTCTGTGCAGCACCTCTTTTGTCTCCCCACTGCCAGCGCATGCCCTGGGGGATTTGTGAATTCCCTTTCTACGAAGTGAATGACAAAAGCATCTCTTCTCACCTTCACTTCTGCTCCTCGCAAGGTTTTAATCCACATTCCCTTCCCAGCCAAAGCAGAGGCAGGGATGAACCACTTCCTTCTGGTGCTCCAAAGCCTCCACCGTAAATCCCCACTGTTTGTTTCGGAACCAGCCGACCTTTTAGCTAATCTGGACTCCTTTTAATATATTTTGTGTGTGTGTGTCTGTGGCTTAAAAAAGGAAAAGAATCATGGAAACCAAGAGACGCCTGATCTCAAATGTTACAGCAAGGCATTTACTTAAAATCTTGCTGGAAAATGTCACCCAAAGACCTCATCTATTTAAACTGCCCGGACTTCGAGCCGAGGGTCCCACTGTGCCTCAGATGTGAAGCCTCACTCCCTTTTATGTAGACCCAAGTATTTTTCATCTTTTCTTTTTCCAGGTGACTCCAGTCACTAGGAATTTTTCATGTTAATCCTGTTCCTGCCTGATTTCATCGGGTGGGATTTTTCTGAAGGGCAGGGGAGGCATCAGAGGGAAAGCTCTGCAAGAGATTGGTGCTAAGAGACAGCATCAACCTTTTTCCCACCGAGCCCCAAACTCCTGTTAGAGCAGGTTCATGAGGCAGGGGATGCTGGACTGATTGAAGCCTTTAAAGTCAGTTCCCAGTGGGCTCACTGTAGACAGGCTCTCCCCTAAAAGTCAGGAGTGTCTAAGATGGGTTTGGAAGGTAAAATCCTGGAGCGTACAGGGATTTTTTGGGGGCATGCTGTGCCTGAAAAGCAAGGAAGTGAGGGAGAAAGGGGTGGTAGAAAAAGGGACATCGATCAGCTTTGTTGGTGGCAATATTGACTGGCTCATTATTTACAGGCACTCCTACACTCAACTTATTGCAAAATAAAGTGTTGCTTTGGCTGAGCAATAAACAATATTTACTGCCTTTGGCTGAACTGATTTTACAGAAGAGTATTTTAAATCAAACCAGTTGACACAGGAAATTTATTGACTCTGGTTTTCACAGCAGATTCACCCGCTGAGTCTCTGCAGTGTGAGCACATCGGTGTGTGGGTTGGCAAAGTGGACAAATGTGCCCAGAGCAGAGCAATGATCACACACCCCAGTGTGTGTGTTCTTGGGCAGCTTTAAAAATCAAAAAGGCAGCCCAAAAACCAGAACACACTGTGATGTGTATGGTGCTATTGGTAGGAGAATCACCCTGAAGAAGGATCAGTCTCTGGGAGGGAAGAATTGGGAAATAAGGTGTCCAGGCACCTTTTACAGGTCCTGTGTTCCGTGTGCTGCACGGTCAAAATCAGTCCTTTGCTCAGGCAAAACTCCTTCTAAGATACTGAATGCACTGGCTGTCAGACCCTATAATATTTGTGTCAAACATCAGAGACTGATGCATTAACTGGACACACACAGGAGATATCAACTGCTTTAGCTTAGAGATAAAGGAGTTTGGGGGCCCTTGGGCTGGTACTGCAACAAGCCCAAATCTGATTCCTCATGGCAATGAATGCATTTTACCTTCATTTATGCAGTACAAGTGCTCACCACACAGACAGCGGTGCTCACACACTGCACGCACGGTTTCTCTTTGGAAATCCTGGGGTTTATTCCAGGAACAAATATTTTAAAAAGGTACAGAGGAGTCTAAATGGAAAGTTTGCACTTGCTGTGGCTGGGACCGTCCATCGTGGCCCCAAGCAGTGCACATGCAGATGGCTGTTACTCTGCTCCCCAGGGGTTTAATCTGCTCTTGCAGCCCTGGCAGCGGCTCTGGCAGCCGTGCTTCCAACAGCTCCGCACAGCGGTGCCGGCTCGGAGCACAGCCCTGCCTGCCAGGAATGCTCCAGCTCCGGCTCAGCTCCATCCCTTCTCCTCACACACCACACCAGCATCTTCCAGGAAACCTCAGGAGTGAAGTCACAGATCAGCCTCATCTTCTCAGCCCTCCTCCAAATAATTCATGCTATTTTCCAAAATTTTGGTGTGCATGGCAATTGTAAAATGCAAAGGAAAAAGCAGCACGGTAAAAATCCCTGGCAGCCAAACACTCTTTACTGTCTTTTCCCAGTGACCTTCCCATGTGTTTGAAATACTCCCAGATCCTTATTAAACACCTTGGATTTCAGGAAACACACAAAGCACCGGGCATGCTTTGTGCTCTTTCCTGGTGTGAGATTTTTTATTAAATGCTGGAAATGCCGTGGGCTGGAAGGGCTTTTTGCTTGGCTCCATGTCACCGAGAAACAGGACATGTTCAGACACCCCTACACCTCAGTCCCTTCCACCCAGAAAGTTCCTTTCCTTTTCCAGGGAGACCAGCACTGCGGGATGCAGCAGGGTCAGCACCAGAAAGGCTCCCAGTGGAATTTTCCTGGGACACCCTACACTGGTTTCGAGTCTCTCTGAGACATTTCAAACTCAAAAACTTGGCACTTCTTGTCTTCCAAAGCAGGCTATGAGCTGTGAAAATGTCTATTACTGGTTCCCTGCAATCCAGCTCGTTCCTGCTATTCTTCCTTTTAAGAGCCCATATCCTCCTATTTTTTCAAGCACTGGCACCCTGAGCCTGGGCTGCTCCTGAGCCTGGGCTGCTCCCAGACCCAATCTGGCATCCCTATCCCTGTGTGAGGAGAGGGTGCTGACACTTCTGCAGTCTCTGAGGGTATGGCAAGGTCCCTCCTGATCATGACCAGGAGGAAGGACAAGAGGCTGCTGAGCTCCATCCCTGCTCTGCAGCCTCCTGGGCACAGCCTGACCTCAGCCTGGAGAATCCCAGTTTCCATCCTGCGGTTTCCTCACTGATGTCACTGCAGGAACTGCTACTCTGAAGGGGAATGTGAGACTTGGAGGAAGGGTTTATCCACACTCCTGTGGCCAGGAAACTGTCAAGATCACTTCGTGGGCTTGCCTGGGGTCCTTTGTTTCCAAGGCACTCATTGTCCTGCTGACCCCAGCAGATCTGCAGAAGCACCAGCTCCCAGCCCCATGCCCACCCTGACACCTCCCAGCCACAATCTCACACCTCAGGCTGTGCTGGTTTCCTTCCTCCCCTTGGCCAGATTTACCCAGACAATTTCTCAGTTGGAGCATCTTGGACCAGAGGTGACAAAAACAGGATTAACCCTGTTAGAGTGAGCAGAGAGTCCCTGAAGAGGGATTATTTTCCCATTATTTTCCCATTATTTATTTCTATTATGGTGCACAGGTTGTTGCAGCCAACCCAAGGGAAAAGGCTCCCATGCCCAGGTAAAAGCCCCAAATCCAGGGGCTCTATAATGTGGAGAAGCCGGGGAAGTTCGTTCCTTTCAGCCTGTGTTAGAGAGGGAGCTCATTCAGTGCCTTTCAGTGATAACTGGGGCTGCATTCAGGGCCTGACATCTTTTTTTTCATCTCATCAGAGCTGTTTGGGGAACTGCAGGTACTGAAGAAATGTGGGGGGGGAAAAAAGGGCCCAGCTTGTGGGAAATAAATCTTTGACTGATTTAGTGGAAAGATGTTTACTGAGAAGGGGAATTCTCTGGACAATAGCAATCTTTCTAAAGATTCTCATAAATCACGGACAAACTGTTCTGACTCCAAGTGAAAATATTTCCAACTGTTTCACTGTTAAAAAAGAAGTTGGACTTTCTCATCTTACAGAAAACAACGTCTGCTCTTGTAGCATCTTTTTGGTTTTGCTTCTAGAGACTTCCCTGCTCTGCTTCTTGTCTTGCCTAACCTGGAATGTCATTCCAAAGCCTCATGCCAAAGCAAAGGAGTGATCCCGGGGTATCTTTGCTAGAATTGGTAACCTGGCTCCTCAGCAAACACTGCTGAATCGAATCATAGAATGGATTGGGTTGGAAGGGACCTTAGATTGTGTTCAACCCCCTGCCATGGGCAGGGACACCTTCCACTATCCCAGGTGGCTCCAAGCCCCGTCCAACCTGGCCTTGGACACTGCCAGGGATGGGGCAGCCATGGCTTCTGTGGGCAACCTGTGCCAGGGCCTCAGTGCCCTCACAGAGAAGACTTTTTTCCTAATATCCAATCTAAACCTCCTCTCTTTCAGTTTGAAGCCATTCCCCCTTGTTCTGTCCCTCCATGCTCTTGTACAAAGCCTCTCTCCAGTTTTCTTGTAGCTCCCTCAGGTACTGGAAGGCCACAATTAGGTCACCCCAGAGCCTTCTCTTTTCCCAGGCCCAGGCTGCAGTTTTTCTCTTTTGTTTACAAAGCCCATGTGTACCTGTTTTGAAACCGAAACAAGTTCACTTTTAGTGCAGTACACGATTTTACAGAAAACCAGAAAAAGTTGCCCGCCCAGCCTTGAATCCAGGTCTGAATGCCCGAGGAAAAAAGTCTGGAGAATGATTTGGGTAGAAGGGTGCATTCATACAAGAAATTGCTAAACATCAGCAAAGCCACACTGGTAACAAGGATGTGAAATAGGTTAGAAAAATTGGATGGAATCCTTCTTCCTCAGTCATCAAAGAAAGTCGTATTTCACCAGGTGGCAAACCGAAGTAACGACGACAGAAACTGCCACAAAAGCAGCTGTGAGATGAAGTGGCAGGCAGATGCACAGAGTTCAATTAGCAAAATGATTTCTTTAAATGACTTGATTCTCCAGAATTTGCTCTGATCCTTCAGCAAATTTTGCAGCCACGGGTCAGCTTGGCTCCGATATTGTGTGAGGTTCAGAGAGACACTGAAAGCCCTTGCCTTTCCTGGAGCTACACTGGCAAGGAGAGCAGGTTGACCTCAGTGCAAGGAAAAATGTTCCTCTGGCAGGGAGGCACAAGGAGAAAGAGAGCTATGAAATTCAAGAATTAAAAGTCAAAAGTCAAGCTGAAGTCAGGGCAGCAGGATCTGCCTGGATTTTGTTTGCATAAGAAATACTTTCAGAGGGCAGAAGTCCCCAGGCAACATTTTCTGTCACCTCTACAGCTTAATTTGCAAAGCAAGGCCAATGCTTGGAAATGGTTTTCCAATGTTTGGACCTATAAAAATATGGGGCATATAATAAGATGTGGGAATTTGACCATAAATGCCAGGAGTTATTGTTAAAGATTCTTAGAGTTATTTTAAAAGATTTTTGGGAGTTCTTCGCCTGTTGTCCCCAGACAAACTTGGCTTGAGGGATGTCTCATTTGAGTGTCTCCCTGGAGAAACAGAGGCACATGAGACACCTCAGTAAATCATAACTGGGAGAATAACAAATTACCAGGACTGATGAGCCTCTGAAACCACTGGCAAATGAGCTGAGCAAGTCCTGAATTCCTCCTTGTGAGGACTAGACTTTGGACACATTAGGAAGATGTGTAGTTCCCACCTGCTCATATCTGTACCTTAATGGAGATCTTCACTTCCCAGAAGCCCCTCCAAGGAGCTCAGAAATATACCCCAGCCCTCTATGAGACTCTCTGCTTTCCTTGATAAGTATGCAAACACATTTTATTACGAGCCTAATATGCCAGATAGACGGAGAAATTGATAGTTTGCCATATAAAGAGATCTGAGGTATGCTTGAAAAAGGGCAAGCTTGCAAGAAGTAAAATCCATCTTGTGTTGCAATGTGAGGAGATCACTTTATCTGTTCGTCTTTTATTGGAATGAAAGGGCATGTGGAGGTATTGAATTAGCTGCGTGACATGTCACAGGCTGAGCTCGAAGTATAAAAAGACAGATTTTGATCAAATGCACGCTTGCTTCAAGATGTAAAAGGGATGATGTGAAGAAGCAGTTTTGGAAATTTAAGCGAAATTGGTTTAGAGCAGATTTTGACAGCAAATAGAGACAGCAAATGTGACAATCCCACCCTCACCAACAAACCAACCCACAACAAACCCAACTGCAGGGTCTTGTCGCTGCCGGTCCCTGCCCTCCTGCAGCCCATGATGGGAACTCACCCAGGGCATTTAGCACATCACTCTGTGAGCAATGGCAGCTCACAGCCCTTTGGCTGCCTCCAGCCTCAAAGAATGGGACAAGAGAGCTGAAGACAGGGAGCCCAAGTGGGTACTTTTGCTTGAGGGGTGACTCCTAATCCTGCTTGGCTTTTGAACCTAATCACAGTGGATCTGGGAGAAAGTGATGCTCCTAATCCAGGAGAGGTGCAATAGTCTCATGTTCAGTTCCTGACAGGTTGAATGTCTTCTTCAAGTGCTAAAAGTCAAGGAGGTAAGTCAAATCCATTTCTCTATAGATTCTCAGTTTGCTTAATTGCAGACTTCCTCACAAGTGCCATGCTCATGGAGGACTCAGAAGACATGAAGCTATTTTTACTCTTCACTTAACTCTTCTCAGCCATTAGCAACTGAGAAGTTGTGATTAATGCTGCGAGCTCACCTGTAAAACAGTTATCCAGTGAATCACTCTTCACTGACAGGGCTCTGCCCACCTTCCCACCAGCCTCACCAGGTGATAGCCTACTATTAAAACTCCTTCAGGAGACAGTTATTTCATGGAGACATTCCTTTTCTTCCTCTCCTGCCTGGTAGGGAGCTGCTCTGCTCAGCTCCATGGCAAACAGCAGCTGCTGCTGGAGGTGACCCTTCCAGCCCGGGTATTCTCACGGATGGGACTTCAACTGCTCACACACCAGAGAGCCCCAGGGAATGATCCTGCTGGCTGCAGGGAGCTGATAAAGCTGGAAACAAATAAATGTCCCCCCGAGTTCCTGGAGATCCACTCTCCAGGACATGTAGGGGGATCTGGAGTCATGGTTCTGGTTTGTGACGTTTTCCCCACGAACACAAGTGCCCTTGCTTTAGCCACCTCCAGCTGGATCAGGAGGGCATTCTCCCAAAAACGAGGAATTCCCTCCAGTGTCTGGTGCACACAGCACTCCTGTCCCCCATTCCCTGCTAAAATCAATGCACAGCAATGCAAAACCAAAGCACAGCAATCTGAGTGTCTCGTCTGTGCTGTGTCTCATCAGGAGGAGGAAGCAGGAGCAGATCCAGACCTGCTGCAGCACCCTCTCCCATGATCCCAGGGGATGGGCTGGCCTGGGCTGAGCAGGAACACGGGTATCCAGAAACACTGCTATTGATCTTGGGCAGGTTGTGCTGGAGAGGAGCTGCAAATGACAGCAACAATCATCAGCATTCTCATGGCTTTATTTGATCACACAGACAGAGCCCAAAATGTGCCGATAATAACAGGAACCCCCTGAGAGCATCTTTGATTTTCTCTTCATGAAATCACAAGTTTTGCTGTTGTTTCTGAAAAACATTAGATGAGAATCATCACAAGGCAAATTAGGTTTAAATGCTGCCGGTTTGTGGAGAGAGGATGGAAACATGGCCTCAGTGAGCTCCTCTTCTGCCCAGAACCTGGAATCAGTCGCAGAGCTCCACATCTGAGTCTGATCCTGCCTTCCTGACTGCCCGGACCCATGCCAGAATTCAGGAGTTTCTGATTTTTGCCACATCCCAGCTGACTGGAAGCTAAATGACAGGCTGGGTTCAGAAATTACCACCAATGTGTTTTCATATTTCCATTAAGATTGGTCTTGACAATCCTGGAGGTCTTTACCAACCTTGACGATTCTATGATTCTATGCCACCACCTAAATCAAAAGGAGTGGAGGAACAGCAGGGCCAAAATCCACTCCCTTCCTCTAGCTCGGTGCACTTGTATCTTACTGTCTCAAGCTAATTATTACAGCCTGTGTTTATGTAGATTTTTTTTGCCAACCTATAAAATAGCAGCAAATCCTCATGCTTGGTTTTGGCATTGAACAAACACCTCAAGCAAACCTCCCTTGAAACTCCCTGGTTCCTGCAACCCGTGGATTTGTCCTCCAGGGTGTCATGACAATGAGGTTTGGTCCTATATGGCTTAAATGACATTACATGGTTTTTCCATTACTCCAACAGCAAACCCCATTCCTGGATGTAATTTCTAACCTGGCACAGATGAATGAAATTAAATTTGTGTGATGATACCCAGAGAAATGCTTTTGTTTTGGAATAAATTAAGGTAGAGGGCTAGCGGTGCAGGTTGCAATAAACCTGCAGGAAAGCTGCTCTTACTGCTCCGAGCTGCCACTCCTGGAGTCAGGCTGTGCACCTGCAGTGCAGTAAGGCAGAACATTCTGGATGGGATGCAGAACTGTGTAAATATTATACCTAGTGGGGTTTGGCCAGCACATGTGGATGTGAGTCCTCAAGAGGAGCAGCAGCCTTTACTTTCCTTCCCCACTTCTGCCCACTGAGGATTTTCCTTCACAGAAAGAAGACATAAATCCCGAGGTTTATAATCAGTTCTGAGCGTGGGGTGAGAGGATGTTTGATGTTAAATGTTTAAATTAAACACAGCAACTTCTGCTATTCAGGCAGAAACCCACTCCCCTGGGAGGCTTTCTTGTAGGTGTGTTTAATGGGCCCAGCTTTGCAGCAGCCAGAATCAATGTTGAGTCTGCTACAACACCACCCTGGGGCTGAAGGTGGGGAATGTTGGCTCGTGGGTTTTGCTGTGGGCTCCCAGTTCATCCTGTGGTGAGGGGATGTGCATCCCAGAAACTCCAAGGCAGCTTCTTAGTTAAGGATTAAAAATTTCCAAAGTACTTTGCTATAATTGCACGCTTCTCCTTAAATTAAATGCTTGAATAATTCTAGAAATTGGCTTGAACTAGAAAATGCTTCACTTCCAACTATAATTTGCTGGGAAACAGGTAAAAAAAGGAAGAGCTCAAGCAAGAATAACTGGCACGAGTATAAAGAGGTTTGGGAGAGAGGAATTAAGTGTGAATATGCATCAGCAATAACTTTCATTTATGTTACTGTCACAGAACTCTGCAAATAAAATCCACAAACAAGCTGGGATAAATATTAAGCCAGCATTTATGATCACTTTCATTTCAACAGTGCAAATACTTAAACACATAAAAAAAGATTTAGATTTTCTAGATACTCAGAGGTTCTGTAGGCACTGTCAAATTTGATTCAAGTCGACAAAGAAGTCTGAATACTCTGTATAAATATGCAGCTTAGTAAGCCTTGTGCCCAGCCCAAAAAGCAAGATATTTTTAAGTAGCAGACTAGAAATGGCATCCATACAGCCTCCTCATGATTGCTCTGGAAGTTTGGACAAAAAAGAGAAGCTGCATGGGACTGTGCAGGGGTTATAACCTGTGCTGAAGGAGAGGTGGGAGAACACAGCCCTCCCCAGCAGACAAAACCCATTTTCCTTGCAGGATGCTGGAAAAGAGGAGCCAGGGACCAGCCAGGTCCAACCAAAGCCCTCACTCCAGTCTGACACATTTCTGTGTTGGTTCATTTGACGATTCAAGTGTGACCTGGGATTGGAGGCTCAGCAGCTGCTGAAAGTCTCGTGATGTGGTGGCTGCCCAGCTGCAGGGGTGGGTGCCCATGGATGGTGTGGATTCCAGCCCTCAGGAGCTGCTCAGCTTTGTCCCTGCCCTCCCCGTGGCTGAAAGAGGTGAAACCTCTCAGGGAGATATCCAGGGCAGGGGCAGGCAGCACCTCCTCCCGGAGGCAGCAAGGACTGCTTGGAGCCATGGACGGCTTCCCATTTGAAAATAAGGTAAATTTAACCAACACAGGATTTTGCAGCATAAAAGGGGTCCTGAGGAGGCTGCAGGGTGCTTGGACAGCCTCAGCACAGGGAAAAACCCACGTCCACTGAGACTTTGGCCACTGATTCTGGAGCTGGGAAGATGTGACAGCATCAGGATTGACCGGGGTATTGATTGACTGTGGATGTTGATGCTCTTTAATTTTCGGACTTGCAAACGTGGTTGCAAACTTGGAACTTTGTTTGACTCACGACTAAAAGGAACATATGATTATTACAGCATTTGGACCCAAGTATCAGTGAAAAACAAAAGCAGCATATGAGGCAACATATGGTAAATATGTATTTAGAAGCACAGAAAGTAGACAAACTCATCTGGGTCAAGATTTAATCAGATAATGTTTGGTTTAGACTCAGCACTAATGCTGCTTTGGAAGCATATTACATTTGGAATCAGTATTTAAAACTCTGTTACAGGCAAATGAAAATAAAAACTAAGGAAAAAAAGAAAGAATGGCAAATTCATGGCATGGCAAATTTAGAGTTCTCTGGCAACGGGAAGATCGAGTCTAATTAATCTGTACTCACCTACTTTCTTTACACTTCTAGTACAAAAGGCTAGCCTGGGTGTGTAATGCAGTTAACTCATTTCCTTTTGGTTTCTTCATCTTTCTTTATTAATTCCCAAATTCCAACTAGACCTACCAATACCATCTTAGACTTGGAAGAAGCTCCTGAAAGGAGAAAAAGGAAAGCTCTGATAATGCTGGAACTCCTTTGTGTTTTAACACAAGTCCTTCTGGTTCAAGAGGTCTTGCAGGATTTTAGGCAAAATATTTCCCCCCGAAGCCAATGAATCACAAAGCAGTCAATGCTGTCATGGCTTGGGGTAATCTTTTAAGAGCTCTGTGGCCCTGTGGGTGTGATATCATCTGATGTTTCTCCAGTACATTTACAATTTCCCAGTTCCACCAATACATGGCCTTTGACAGCCTCCATAAGCTTATGCACATTGTTCCAGCATGCAGAATGCACTGATCACATCCAGATCTCTCTTATTGAGGAGGGGACAATAGAGTAACCCCATTATCTGTAGGCTGGGAAACAGATCAGGACCCATCCAGAGTCCTTTCCTCAGGCAAATAGCTCCAGCTTCAAGCCATGAATAACACAAGAAATGTGGGAAACCAGCCTGTGCGTGCTGTGCAGCTGTGAGACTCGTGGTATGTACAATATCCTCTGAATCCTGATGGATGGAGTGGTCCAGATCTGTTCTCCACCACTTATTTTCCCCCCAGACCATTGCATTGCAGATGGCCCATCGTGGAATTCCTTGTGCCAAGCCAAATCCAGCCACCAGCAGAGCCTCTCACACCTGCTTTCCATCACCTCCTGCTTGAAACAGTACGTGCCTTGTGACTTTTCATTGTTCTTCCATTTGATTAAATATTCACAAAATCTCTCCTCCATTTAGTACAGGGTTCCCCATCCAATTTGCACTGACAGGTATGAATTCCTTCATTTGGTAAGGACTCAAGTGGGAGCACAGTAAAGATCACAAGAGCGGGCAGGGACTGCACAATAGTTAAAGTCCAGGACAATTGATTTCTGAGCAGACGTGTCTTTCTTTCAGAGTCAGCTTTAAGTTAGGATCAGGCATTTGATGTGGTCGCTGAATTTCCTACATATTTATGACTCTACACATGAGAAAAGTTGTCAGCTTAGAAACGAGATGAGAACAGTTTGCCGCTCACTCCCCGTTTAACAAAGGCACCAGGTGGCTGGCAGAGACGCTGGATTACTTCATTAGCAGCAAGCAGAGCAGAAGGCTGGCTGTGAACAAGCAGTGCTGAAGGAAGCCAAGCAGATGAAGCTGCAGAATGGAGCCCCTCCAAGTGCTGATAGGAGAAGGGAAGATGGGCCAAGCCGGTGAGAAAACCGTGGCACCTCTTCCAGGCACTCACAGAGCCCTCAACCACCCCTTTCTCACATCTGTGAAACCATCTCCTGCCGAGACACGCGCTCTGCCTCGGCCTCTGTGTTACCTTTCCAAAGGAGGGCTGCTGTCCTCAGGACAGGGATTGCAGCAGCCCCCCCGGGAGCCATAAAGCACTCAGACATATGGCTCGGCTCCTCCACATCTGCTGGGTGTGGCTGCCTCCCTCCTCACACGAGGTGCCCGGCAAAGGTGGAGATGTGCGGTAGCAGCTCACGGGTACCTACGGCTTTGGAGGGAATCGTTCCACTCTCCTGGTTTTTGGGCCATCTCTCCTAATTCCATCAGATTATGGTGTTAGTGAGGGTAGGAGAGGCAATAAGCTAATGCATCAGCCTTTCTCACAGAGATGCAGCATGGTTTGGCATGGATATTGGGAACCAGCCCTGAGACTGTGTAGCTGGGAAGCCAGGAGCTTCTCCTGGGTCCTGGAATTAATTAATTATTATGTCCCTCCGTTTTAAAAAGGCACACAAAAATATCAGGCTTCTGGGGCACTTGGAAATTCTGTTACCAACAGGTATTAAAATGCATATGGCTTGCTGCCTGCCAAGGACATCAGGGAAATGAGAAGGGAATATCTCCAATTTTAACTCAAGAGAGGACTCAGATAAAGGATCAGAAAGCTCTCTGACAGGGCATGGTGCCCCTCAAGGTGCTGGAAATAGCCACAAGCCAATGATAGCAATTACTGGAAGGTTTTCCCTTTCTTTTTTGGTGGAGACCCAACGCGCCCTGGCAGTACGGGTGATGTCGTGCGTCGTTATAACAGCATGGGAAACTCAAACACACTTCTCAAGGCCTCACTTGGGCTGAACACAAGACCAGCTTTTCCAAAGCAATTGCAACCCCTGTGAGCTCCAGGGGAAATCCAGAAGCTGAGTTTATTCTGTGATTTCTCCTAGTTTTTCTCAAGTAAGGATTGCAGCAGGCAAGGTGTGGCTGCCAAGCCTTTCTTTGGGGGGCAGCTTGGGTGTCTCCCTCCCTCTCTGCCCCAGCTTAGCAGTGATCTTGTGCTGACCCCCTGCCCATTCATCTGCTGTGCTCACCCTTCAGAGCTGGCATTGCAGACAGGATAATCCTCTTTGGTGCCTCTAACTTTAATTAAAAGGTCACCTTTCAAACTCCAGTGAGAGGAGCCCAGTGGTCCTTTCTGCTCTTCTCACAAACAAAATTGGCCATCAGGTCACAACTGGGAAATTCAGCATCTCTCTGCCACCATGGTAATTAATCACCAGTTCAGGTTCACCCAGAGCAGCAGCACTGAGGGAAAGGAAAAACCTGAGGAGCTGTGAATGGGGATCTTAATACAATGTTATTGTCAAGGGGATGAAGCCTTGGGAACAGGTTTACAGACTTGAAACACAAATAGAAAAAGGTAGAAAAAGAGGAAAGCTACATCTTCTTCATGGCAGTCAAGTTCTGCTGCTGGTTTGAACCGGCATGATCAAAAGGAGGGAGGACTGGGGATATTCTTGCGCTGTAATCCATGTAATGGTGTTTCTGGGCAGGTCACTTTGGAAGTCATTCTCTATTTAGATGTTCAAGGACCAGATGAGCTGGCTCTGAGTGTGAACACAGTGTAGTCAGTACATCCTTCACCAAAAACTCTCTCTTACTCCTCTCCTGCCCACGTGCCACCAACCAAAAGGTCTCACCCACCAAGACAAATCACAGCAGGTGAGCAAGGACCCTTCCCAGCTGCCGTGGGGGGACGATGGAGAGGAGTGAAACTCACAGCCTCTGTTTGATGGGAATAACACAGGAAGAGCAGGACTGCTAACAAATATGGCAAAATGAGTAGCTAAAGCCACAGGGACCATTTCATAATGCCTCTGGAAATGGGGAGCTGCTCGCCAGTTTTCCCTCACTGCTATTTCACAATGCCGGCTGATTAAATTTTGCTGTCTGGTATTGAGTCTAAATAACAATGAATAACTTATGAGGAGCTCTTCTAATGAGGCACATGCCGTGCCTGCAATTCACTCAGTGTTGGGATTATTGCTCACCAGACCCAGGGGAGCCAGCCAGGTCTCCTGCCCATTTCTCATAAATCCGGATAACAGTTGGTGAGGATCTGTAGCTGCCACCCCTGTGCCATCCACAGCTGGCTCCCAGCTGCCTCAGGACATGGATTGGGACCCCAACCTTTGCTCCCACATCTCTGGGCATCGTGGCCAGCTCAGGAGATGAGTTGACCGGTGAAGTGTCCAGAGAGAATACAAAACCAAAACGCCACCAGCCTCCCTGGAAGCATTCAGACTGTCCCACCAGCTCTTTCTTCTTATCCAGCTCTTGCTAGGTTTTTCTTTTCTGCTGAATGCAAGTCTCCACCAGAATGAAGTGCTGGACAAGAATATTTTAAATATTTTGAGTCCTGCAGTGGGTTTTAGCTCTTCCACCCCCCATTCCTAGTGGAGGGAGCCAGCAACTCTGCCCAGAAGTGGTGCAAAATGTCCATTTGCTTTGCTTAGCTGAGGCAGCAGGAACTCCACCACCCTTTGCTCTGCTCTGCCCCGGGTAGGGGTGATGCTTAAACCAATTCACTTCGATACAAACCACGTAGAATGCTTCACAAAGGCAGCTCTGAATTCCCCGGGCTGAAATGCACTTAGGCAGCAGCTTTTGTGCAGCTTTAGCTCTGATGATCCGCGATCAGACGGGCGGTGCAAAGTGCCTGTCTCTCCTCCAGACTGGGAGGCAGCGATTTCTCAGCCCAAGTGCTGTGAGTGCATCCGAAATGCATGAGGAGCTGTTTAAGCACCAGTTGCCAGAGCCTGCCAAACAAGAAATAGATTTGCCTTCTACATTCAAGTGAATTTTTATTTTTGTCAATCTTGCCACTCTTATAACATGTCCCCCTGTGAAATGTGTTGAGCTGAGATAACCGGGCATAATGGATCCGCAGGGATTTGCAGTGGCAAGAAAACAATCTTGATATTCGCGATGAAAAATGTCAAGTAGTTTTATAGTATCAAATGATGATGGTTTTTACATTCTGTCTGCGGAGAGTAAGCTGTGGAAAAAGCTAGACTGTGCGAATTTATGTATGTGTGTGTGTATTTACTGCAACCACTGATCAGATCAAGAATGCAATGAGGAACCTCAAACAAGCCTCATTGTTTCCCCTACACACCCCAGGACTTCTTTTCTTTCTGTGTTTCTTTTTTCCCCCTCCTAATTACAGTGATGCTTTTCCCCAAATTAGCAGCTGAGAGCACAGCACGAAGAAAACGTTTTCAGGACCAGGTGCGATGGCAGTGACACAAATGCCACTGAGACCTGGCAAGATGCTGTCCCAGGCAGGAGGAGAAAACACACGGGATTGGGGAGTCCCCTCTGCTCCTGCTCCCTGCAGGATCCCCCAAATAGGCGACTCTTTGTTTATTTAGCCTTTGTGGACCACAATCTAATTGCAGCTTAGAGTTCAGAGCACCCGTGAAGAGCCCGTGTGTGGGGAAGGCAGTGGGAGGAAGGTCTACCCTCCGAAGGGGATTAATTAGGAGAAAAGCAGCTGGTGGACATGGGAGAAATAAGAACTTAAGGGTGTAAATGAGTAAGAATGAGATAAGAACATTTCTCTCTCGGCTCCTGGTTCCACCACGTGTTTTTGCTATCTGCCATCTTCTCCAGCAGGGATAGTGCTTAAAAAACCTGAGTTAGTGAAATGAAGCCCATTTTCCAAACATGTGCTGCTGGCTGGGAGGTGTGATTTGAGTTAACTCTCTCTCTCCCATGTGAATTTCTAAAACGTCAAGTAAAACTTCTTAGTTCTGAAAAGATTTGTGCAGAAATTTCAGTTTAGGAGAGGGCCAGAGATGGGGCTGAGCACCAAGACCCTGCAGGGGTTGAAGTCAGCTGGATTGCACAGATGCTGAGCAAGGAGATGTAAGATCCACCCCTCCCTGGGTTTCAATTCAGACCTAAAGCTCCTAAAATTAAGTGATTGCACCAACGTCTGCATGATCTTCTCTGAATTCAAAACTGAACCTGTCAAGTTTTGGCAGCACTTGGGTCTGGTACAGAGTTTCAAGCTAATCTACCTGGTTGTCATGTTATATTGAGTTAAAATTGAACTTTTTTTATCTTTTCTGAGATACTTTCCAGTCTGGGTCGGTTTAGTCTCGTTACCCAGGTATGTAATACTTAATCAGGCAGCAGGACAGCAGGAGAATGCAGCTCTGGGCTCTGGGTATTGTCAGGAGGCTGCACAGGGTGAATTCCCCCACAGACACCCATGGCTGCACAGTCTCACTTGGTGCCCGTGTGTGAGAGAAGGGAAAAAGCTCCCGGCAGCGAGGTGGGGAATGCTGTGGAGCAGAGAGAAGGAAGGGAAGCCCCTAACAATCCACTTGTCAGACAAAAGGTTACCAGGAATGATCTCTCCCTGGTGCCTTCTTAACCACCTGCTTCCAAGGACGCCCTTCAACTGGTTGCAGGTAGCAAAGGATGGATTTCCACCGTTTCCACAGCTGTTTAGGAGTTTTAATTACATCTGGCACGTCAAGAGAAGCCTAAATCAAAACACTTGGCACGGGGGAGGTTAAATGTTGCTCTTTTCAAACTACATATTGTTTTTGGTTTTATCTCTGTAAACAGAATGTTGCGGAAGCAAATGTGGCAATGCTCAGTGAGTGCTTCCTCCCTAATCCACCTCAGCACTTGCCTGCTCTCAGTTGGTTTCTGCAGTAATCACATTTCCTTTATCTTTAATTCATAACCTGATCTTTCATTTAAAGTGTTTCTTTCTTCCTCTAGCCCTCTGTATGCATATTCCTGCTCACGGCTCCTGCAATACACAATGTAACCTAATGCCAAAGGGAAAGTGAGGTGAATTTTTGCAGTGCCGAACTTCTGAAGGAGGCTGACATTTGAGGAAGGATTCAGGTGCCTGAACATATGTCATGTGCTGCTTTGGAACCCTCCCATGGTAGCTGAGGCATCCCCAGAAGGGCTGGAAGACGTGACAGGAAACCTTTGGGATGACACGTCCTCGTGGGGACCGTGGTCCCCAAGGTTGGCTTAATGGAGCAGAGAGAAAATCACAGTGTCACAGCAATCATTCCCGATGTTGAGATGATCCAGGGATGATGAAAACCTCCTCTCTGGCTTATTTCCTGCAGGGATTTCAGGGAGATGAGGGTAGAGAGGATTGTCCCTCATTTTGGGCTACAAGGGGATGCAGGGGCCCTGGCCCTGCAGCCCTGGGGGGTGTAAAACACTCAGATCTGCCTTTAATCTACTGACAGGATTTGTACAAGAATTCTATGAAATCTGGTTACTAAAGCTCTCAAGAGGTAGAGGATTTGCTGTGATCCTGGGTGGAATAAGCTAAGACGTTATTTCTTTAAAGACCTAATCTGGCATAGATGTGGGTAAAACCCCCCAAATCCACAGAAGCCCTATTTTAGGCTGAAAACATGCAAAAAGATGTGTTTTAAAAGAACTCGACTCCAGGTATAGGATGGGTGCATTTTTTTTAAGCTGCAGAGACACAAAAGGAGTTTATTTTAATAAATTTGGGATCACTCCCTCGCCGGCTGAGCCTTGTGGCTGTGGAGAGGTGGCAGGAGGGGATGTGGATGGCAGAGACCCCCAGGGCAGCTGTTTGGAGGAGGAGGGTTAATAAATCACCTCCCAAAGCTGCTGCCCCTCTGGCCCACTCCTTCTGCACTGACAGCACTCCTTATCCAGGCAGGAAAACCTGCTTTCCTGAGTCTGGGGTCTCTGAGCTCTGTCACTTTGGAAATGGGAAACCAGAAAAACTCTAGAATAAACCTTAATAACCTGCAGCTTCCTCCTGGCACAAGGCAGCGTTTGTGATGGGATCTTCCCTCAACATCTTGAGCCTTTGGTGCTTTGTCCTGCTGAAATGAGAAGTGTGGGTGATGAGGTGGGTGTTGGAGAGGAAATGAGCAACATGAAAGGAAAAATAATAAACAAATGGCAACCTAAATTAGCAGCAGCAGTCTGGGAAGTGGGTCCATCGAGCAGTTTGTCTGTGAGTCAGATGACAATGTGCCCAGCTCACTCCCACTGCTTCCCCCAAGAGCCCATGAACACAAAAATAATTCTGTAAATACCATTATTTGCTCCTTGGAAATGCCTTTTTCTCCCCTGAAGTAAACAGAAATAAAATTCCACAACAACTCTATAGGAAGTGAGCACGAAACCAAATTGGTTGCGTTAATCTGCTTTGCAATTTTTTTTTTAATGTGCATTCCTGAAGAATAATCCCGTTTTTCCCAGCTGGAGAGGGGCTGCCCTTGAGCAGAAGCTGCAGCACACACAGCCTGTGCTGCTCCTTTGTCACTGTCCTGGTGTGACCCAGATTCACAGGGGATTTGTCACCACTCTGGGGAATGAGACCAAACACGGCCAGGGAAGGTCCACATTTAGAGAGGTTTTGTATCACTCTGGGCTTTTATTTGCCCTGGATGGGCTCGGATGGACAATGTGTAAACGGCAGACTGCTTTCTGCTGCTGGGGAAAATTGGGCCAGGTAAATGCAACTGAGAAAAAAAACCCGGGAAACAGTTTTCCCTCTGGGAAACAGGGCAAAGCAGTCTGAAAAAACAGCCTCTTGGTAAGTTCCCTAAAGAAGTCTGGAGCTCTTAATATTTTTATAACTTCTTTTATCCCTCTGGTAAGACAAGGAAAAGGGAAAATATGACCCTCGAGAATTTGCATTTAGTTGCTTGCAAAAGGAATAATTTGATGATCTAAATTTAATTCCATTCCTACACCCAGATCAGCTGCTGGAGCCTGGGAAATCCCTCTGGTCAGTGTGTGTCTGGCAAGAGAAATAAATCATCTCACATTTATCCTTTTAGGAACTGAAAATTCCTGTTATAAGCAAAAACTAATATATACACATTTATGAAACTGAAGGAAAAAAAAGAAAAGAAAAAATAGAAAGAAGACCTGCAAAATGAAAATTTAGAGGTCTGATTCATTCCAATGGAAACAAGTTGTGCAGTTCCAGGTTTTCAGCTTGCTGAAGCCCTAATTAATATTTTTTTTTCCTGTGCAGAATGTAAAATCTTGTTGTTATGGTTTGGGATAGGAAAAAAAATGATGTTATTGTTATGAGATTGAAAAAAAAATCAGAATCTTTCTTCCTTTCACTGTTAATGAGGCACAAAAGATAACAAAGCTTCATTGTGCAAAACCCTCTGCTGCTCTGTACTTGGAGGTTTTCCCCCATCTCCTCCCTTTCCCCTCATCACTAACAGCCCTCTAAAAATGCAAAGTACTTCACAAAGGCAGAAAGGAGACGCTGCCTTCGAGATAACACAACAGATTTGCAACTTCGGGCAAAGAGGCATTCGCGGCTCCGAAACTCCGCTAACGAGAGCAACCCTGCGCTCCGCGGGAATGTTAATCAATTAGACACACAGAGTATTAATGATGTTCTTTTGCCTAATTAGATTAGCAAAACACGAGTACAGCCACTTCGGATTTTCCCCTGCAGCTCTGCAGCTTGTGCTCCCGGGGAGCATCACCCATCTGGCTGCGGGATGCTCCGGAGGGAGGCGATTCCCCAGGAGCCGGGAGCAGCTGGGTCCCGCCTGTGCCCGCGGCCCCCTGTGCCCACCCCGGGGACGGGCAGCAGAGCGACACGGGAAGATTTCTAGTTCTCCCTACAGCTTTTAAATTTCCGAGGCTGAAGGCAGAGGTTTGGCAGCTCTCAGTCCCGCAGAGCTGGAGCACGTTGTCCCAGCGGAGCTCAGGGAGGACCAGGTGCTCTCCAGCGTTCACAGGATCCACAAGGAATCTAAAACCCGACCGGGCGTTCCCAGGAGCCATCCCACGTGCAGCTACTGGGATGTCCAGGAGAGCAAAATAACAGAGCTATGGAAAAACGAGAGGAGCCTTATCTCCAAGAGAAGAGCATCGTAAGATTTAGAGCAAGACAAGAAGCAGATAAAGTGCCAGAAACACTCTTGAGTCCACTGACCTACAGAGTGTGAGATCCCTGAAAAACACTGATAAACTGAGCCTTCATCAATTTTCCTCCTGGTTATCTGATTTATGCAGAGAGAGGCAACACACTGCTGAGGGCCCAGCTCCCAGCACAGAGAAAATGAAAAGACACCGCAATGTCTTAATGAGAGAATATTCTTAGAGTGGATCCAAATGAAGTGTTAAAAGGAGTGCACAAAGATCTTCCCAGATTGCTGGTGGGGAATTGGGGATTATCACATTTAAAAATAAAAAAAAAAAAAAAAGAAAGATGAAAAGAAGGTTTTAAGATCTTGTTAAAGAANAAAAAAAAAAAAAAAAAAAAAAAAAAGAAAAAAAAAAAGAAAGATGAAAAGAAGGTTTTAAGATACTGTTAAAGAAAGATGAACCACACTTCACAAGGCTCCAGACTGGGTTTTTTTAGCTTGAACTGTCTCTCAGGAGAAGCACAGGGAGCAGCAAGTTTTAGAGAAGTTAGATGGACAACTCTTGATGTTAAAAAAGCACAAATCTATCCTTTTTTTGGTGCATCAAGCTGAACTCTACTGATTTTTCTTCTCCTCACAGAACAAAACAAAAGTTACTGTCTGCATCTTCCAAGACAAATCCTCTGCCAATCCATCCTTAGGAATGAAGGCATAGAGAGACAACAAGTACTTTACGTTTTCTATTAAAAATGCTTTCATAGCTACTGTTTAGGTGATAATTGAACAGTCTGAAGCAACACAGGGTGCCCAGAGGAGCTGTGGCTGCCCCATCCCTGAAGCGTCCGAGGCCAGGTTGGACAGGGCTGGGAGCAGCCTGGGCTAGTGGAAGGTGTCCCTGCCCATGGCAGAGGGAGGAATGAAAAGATCTTTGAGGTCCCTTCCAACCCAAACCATTCCATGGTTCCATGATTCTGTGAACTACAGGGCAGATTTTGTCTGCAATGCCACAGAGGCCCGGGTAGCTCAGGATTTCAGTTCTTCCCCCTGCTGAGGTGGAAGGCTTCAGCTGTGATTTCATCGACTTTCAGAGCACTGCTCCACTTGGAACAGATTTTGTATTTTTAAACCAGAAAGCCAGAATAGTAAGAGATCACATTTTTCATATTAGTTTGAAGCAGGGCACATTAGTATGTTGAACACTCATGTCTGGAGCTACAGTTTCTATAGTTACTCATGCATCAATGTTTCACTGAACTACTGCAATATTCATTTTACAGCAGCTCTGCTTGCCCCTTACTAGAAGGAGAGGTTTGTAAGAGAATTTCTGGTGAGTTCATCCCATTGTATGAATGCACTTTCAGGAGGTTTCTCAGGACTCTCTTAGCTGACAGAATGTTACTTGGTAATGAAGCAGGTGAAATGTAACACAAATTTTAATTTAAATGTGAGATTCATTTTGCCATGTGTCTCTAGGAAATTGGACAGCGGGTCCCTGGCTGGAGAAGACATGCAGCACCTCCTTAGAAGGAGCAGAATGGTCTCATTTTCCTCTTCTAAAATTGCTGCTTGCAGGTCAATATGAAAATTTGAGGGAAGACAAGAAAATTCTGGCATTTATTCTGTTCCAGAGAGAATTACTTTGGCCACAGAAAATGCCAGCACATTCTGTGTGATGGAAACCGAGTTCTGCTCCCACAGCAGAGCCACAGCCACCCCTCACACGTCCTGGCCACCCTCACATTTGCTGGGCTGAGGCTGCCCAGGCTGGTAAAACACACACTTTTCTCATAAACTGCCACTCCTCTTTTTTCCTGTTTGGTTTTAAAGCAAGTCAGATAAATTATTAATTATGAGCCTGACCCAGAGCCCACTGGGCTCATTATAAGCTTTTCCATGGAGTTCACCTGGGCCAGAGGACTTGGGATTATTCCTGTGCTCCAAACACAAACATTCTTTGTAACTTTAGAACACAGGCAGGCTTTTCTCAGAGTGAGGTGAAAGGATCAGGCTAACAGCAACCCCAATTGTAACATCTGAAGAAAGAAAATCAAAATATAAAGAAAAAAACTGCCCTTTGAGTGACAGCTCAGAGCTGCTTGGGAAGGGAAAGCTTCAAATGAGAATTTACCAACTTTTGTAGAAATAATGCAGCTGCTCTCTTTGAACCCTCACCTGTTGCACAGCTTTCTGCTTAAAAAATTGTGTATTTTCTCTAGAGTAACGTATCATTAGATACTAAAATTTTACTTTCGGTCCTTGTTTGGATCTCATAAAATGTATTTGTGTTTTTGCTGTTGCAAAGCTGGAATCCAACGCACTGATTTGATTTCTCTCCTTTCCATACAGCACCAGGAACCCGCTGTCAGCAGCACTCAGAGGTGCTGTCTCCATTGCCATCTAGTGGCATCCTCCCCAGTCCCACCTGGCCCTGCACAAAACCCTGACCCAGCAGGGTACGACCCTTGGAAAAAGGGATTCTTCCTTTTGCTGAAATCAGATCATGCCAGTCACGTTCTGTTTGTTTGGTCTGTGTTTCTTTTTCCTTCCTGTGTTATATGAAACTAAGTGTAAAAAGTGCATTGCCGGTATTTGCTCCCATTCCTGCCTCTGGCACCGAGGCAGGAGGGCTGCAGGGAGGGGGCAAGGGAAGCCAAAGGATGCAGCTGCTGGGACAGGGAGGCATCGAGGCTCTTCTGCACACCCAGGCATAGGAGAGACCACGGCAGCAGGAGAAGGGTGGGAAGCTCTGCACAACCATCTGTGTGCCACTCAAAGCTTTTATTTACTGGCATTTTACAACCTCCAGGAAGCTTCCAAACAAACTCCTCAGCAGAGAGAGCAACGGCTCATCGACTGCCTGGGATGTTGCCCACAATAAATAACATCCAGTTCCTCCTGCCTGCCCTCCCTCTGGGCGCTCATTTGTTTCACTTCCCCGCGGCGTCTCCTCAACACCAACCACGGTTCGTTCGCATTTCCCAACAGCGAGAACCGCCCTGAGCAAACCACAGGTGACACACAACTCCTGACCTTACTTACCCAGTGCAGGGCTGGCAGACACCCCATGGCTTTAACAGGGTTGGGCTGTGGATGGAGAAGGGAAATGATTCTTCTTCCCCAGCAACCACAAACCTCTTTTTGCCCTCAAAAGCAACAATCCTCTGTCCCAGGAGGAGAGGGTAAGTCGGCAGGAGACACCAACCCACACGGCCTCGATGTCACCTGAAGCTCCTGTAGCCATGAGAGGCTTTATTAACACTACAAATAAACACAAACCTGAGTTCCAACTCTCCTCCCTGGAGATCCCACGATGACCTTGCAGCAAATGGCACCATGGAGTCACCCCTGCCAAGAACTGCGGCCGGGAAAGGGTGACAACCGATGAAAAACATGCACACAAGCACCTGTGAAATAGTGGTTGTATTTCTATGCTTTTGTAGTAATATAACACTTCATTTCAGACTGGGAAACAGACTTCAAAGAATTTTAAGTTACCTGTACACCTGAACAGCCTGCTTATGGAACAGGAATGCCATGCTGCTGCTTACTAAACTCCTTGACTTGCCAGTCCCACAGCAACATCATAAATGCCCAGAATCCCACGAGCTTTTGTTTAGCTCTGGAAAGAACACACTCAGATAAAGCTCGTTTCATAAGCACTAAAATTGCATTGCAATATCCATATATATATATATATATCTCCATATATATATACATATATGAAGAAAAACTTCTACCTTCCATAAATACATCATACATAAAATATGCTCCCAAAATACATTCATGCATTTCCCCATCTAAGATCCCTGTTTGTACCCGAAGTGTCTAAGCTGGGAAGGGCAAGGCCTGGATCCAGACTTGTGTTTGCAGGTGGCTCCAAACCCAGATAAAGGTGCTGGGGTGGTGTTGGGGTTGCATCAGTTGGTCTAATCCTGCCTCCAGGGCTCTCCTGCACACTGTGCCCCATCAAAGCTGCACCGGCTGCCCATCCATAAGCAGCCAAAAGTCACCATCCATCTCGCCCTTATCACTTCTAGTTTTTCCAGCAGTCACTAGACATAGAAATTGAATCGTGGAATGGTTTGGGTTGGGAGGGACTTTAAAGATCATCTTGTTTCAACCTCCTGCTGTGAGCAGAGACACCTTCAGCTAGACCAGGTTGGTCAAAACTCCATCAAACCTGGCACTGAGCACTTCCAGGGATGGGGCAGAAGATGCACAGTCTGTCCCAGCACTCGACAGGGGCTGGAAAACAAGGGATTTGGAAGCAGGAAGGTCACCATGTGGCTTGGGTGGGAGGGGATCTGTGAATGGAAGAAGCTGCTTTCCTCCATCGACCTGAAGATCGACCACACTCCCAGCACCACCATCCCTGTCTGCAGCAGGAACACTCTGACAGTCAGTCCTTTGCTAATGAAGGAAGCAAATGCCCCTTCTGTGTCCGTTTGTGAAAGCATAAATACACAAAATATACAAAAACATCTACAAAGTAATTCTGAGTCGGAGCTGGCACAAAGGAAGCACCAGTTTTGCAGCTCAGTGATGCAGGTCCCGTCCCCTGTGAACACGGTTACACAATGCAGAACTGCAGGGGCTGGTCACAGCCTCCCCTGGGGATGCACCTGGATCATGTGGCTGTGCAAACACTGGCAGACCAAGCATGAACCCGGCCTGATCTGCACTGAGAGGGAAGCCAGATTCACACATGCCCAAATTCCACTTCTGCCCCTCAGAAAGGTCCTGATCAATATTGCAAGAGCACATTCAAAGGTCATTTTGGGAACACTGCCCTCTCTACTTGCAAGGAGGCTGGTTACAAGCCAGCATCCCCTTCACCAAGGCAGTCCTATCCCTTAGGCGACTGGTCTAGACACAAAGTAAATTCACTCCCACCTTTTTCCATTTACCCAAACCCACTGTCTTTACAGAGCAACCCAAGAGAAGCATTGCATAGATCTGTATCTCACGTCTTCCCACGCCCAACAAACAGCAAGAAGTTCAAGTTTTGCACAGTACATTACAAAAGGCATCACTTTTAAACAACACAAATAAAGAAATGAAGTGTCACCACGGTGTAAACCCTGCAGTGAGTGAGGCAGTGAGTGTACAGTGCTCAGCAGCTCTGGGGATGGCTGCCCATAGTGTAGTGATGGATTTGCTAATCAAATCTCCTCTCCCAGTAATAGGAACTTGCATAATGAGAGAAACTGCTCCTGAACAGAGGGGTTCTGTGTGCCACAGGAAGGAGGAGAGCACTACCAGGGCTGTCTGCTTTGCATGCAGCAGTTCAAGGGCCAGCTGACCCCTTTGCAATGCAGACTGCAGGACAGCAGTGCTCCTCCCAGGCTTGGGAAGTCCCAACAGTTTTGCTACAGTTGGCTTTACAATTGAGATATTCAATACAGTTGGCCCAGATCCTCTGGTGGTTTAAACCCCACATGCTCCATTGGAGTTACCAGTGATTATTTCCACGAGTGGAGAACGTGGTCCTGGCTTGTCACAGACACAGAATAAAGCTACAGTAGCCCTTTCTTTAAATAAAATTAAATAACTGCACGTGGCACCAGCGCACAACTATAAATGTGCTTCTGCCGTTAAGAAAATAGCAAAGCACACCAGTGGTTAATTAAATTATTTATCTTAAACTTAAAAAAAAAAAAATTAAATATTACTGTTGATTTAAAAACCCCTTGGGAGACTGCATAACGTCTTCTCATGGTATTTCTGAGGCTGAGAAAGTCACTTGCACGTGGACAGCACTATATATCCTCTTCAGCTGGCAGTGAAGGCTTGTGCTCCTGGAGGTCACTGGTGCCATTTTCAGATGCATCCGAGCTGCCTGGAGCTGACTCTGGAGGTGGGGGTTTGTAGAGTAAACAGGCGACTATAAAGAAGGTTGTCCCGAGCACCTGCAGCCATGGAGACACCCTGTTACTCTCTGCTCTCCCCCAAAGCCAGGTGCCCACCCCACATCTCCAATGAGCTTTGCTGACCAAGCTTTGGGGAGGAGGGGATGTTGGCCAGCCTGGGCAGCAGAGCCGCACACAGAGCCAGAGGGGGTAAAAATCTGAATTTAGCCATCCCCATAGCAATGGGAATTTGGAAAAGTTCAGCCCCACATGGACACCTGGAGCATAGTGCTGTATGAGCCAACACTGCCTCAGCCTTTTGCTGGAAGGCTTTTGAAAACCTCTTTATCACAGCAGCTGCTAAACACTACTATCTAGGGCAAGTGCTTGTTTGGGAGCAGTTAAAATGATGTTTTTCTGCTAATAAATAAAACCCACAGCTCTAAGCTCTCTTATTTTCTAGCAGTGGGGAACGGTTATTTACAGCCTGCCCACAATGCCATCCCTCACTCTCACTAACACACTGCACTTAGATATTTTACTCCATTTCTAGCAAAAATCACTTTGGTTGCTGTTGGAAGGAGGTATTTCATATGGTGCAATAGAAGCTGTAAGCCCAGAAAATAATGGGAATTTAACAGAATGATGGTGTCTGGAGCACCATTACCTGATGAGAGGCAAACGGGGCTTTTGCCTTCCCTGAGAAATTTCTTGTGTGAAAATTTAATTTAGTCTGGGAGTGGGACAGATCAGGGAAACCCAATCTAGCAAAATTCCTTCTCAGAGCAAAAGTTGTGTCCTAAAGACCTGGTTGCTTTATCAAGGAGTTAAGCAGCAGCATCACCTTGTAGACCAGCCCAGCGACGAGGGTGTATCGGCTCATGGCTGAGTTCTGGTACACGTAGCAGGAACCCTGCTCGCCACACTGGTCCTGCCAGAGCAGGCAGGATTTATCAATCATGGATCCAAAGGCGATGGGGCCAGGGATGCCTCCTGTGGGCAGAGAGAGGGGACCTTCAGTTTGGGCAGCACCAAACCTTGCAAGCCTTTGACTTGCACCAGCCTTGCAAGTCACAAGGTGCTTGCAGAAAAGCACCAGGCTCTGCTGATACCATGATTAAGAGAACTCATCCTGCAGAATCCAGAGCCACCAGGTATCAAAAATGCATTGAATTTCAAGATCTGAGAATCCAGCAGGTCTTTTGGCCATCCTAACCTTCATGTTGCACAAGAGCCAAAAGACACTCCCAGGAACTTCAACACCTCTGCTCCTTTTCCTTAAAATAAGGGCACATTGGCAGGACACTGAACCTCTGTGCCGTGCTACAGAGCCCTCCATTCAGTTTGCAAATCCCATGCAAAGGGAATTAGGCTGTCCTGGATGACAGCAAACAAAAGAAAGCATCCTCCTTTCAGCAGTGTGTGACCTACTCCCTTCTTTTCCAACCCAGTGTGTTTTATTCTTGGGTGACAGCTTGGCACACGCCTCCCAGAACCACCAGACCATTCTGGTGTGCAAACTCCCTCTGCTCCATACCTAGTGTTCGTACCACAATCCACTGGATCCCGAGTGCAAAGGACCTTTGTCTGTCGGAGACACACCTGGGGGAAAAAGGGGTTTGTTTAAAAATGCTGCCAGGCTGCACCTCCCTGCCTCACAACTCCAAATCCTTGAGTCCAGCGCACCTGGGACCCCCATCGCCTCTGGAAATTTAGGATCACCCCAGTGCCATGTCCTCCCACCACTGCAGTAAATGTCTGTATCCCACGTCAGAGGATAAAGCTTCCAATGCTGAAATTTGCTTTCCCAGCTAACTGGGATGGGAATTAGTCCTGATGTCTCCAGGCTGCCACTAGCTCAGTGGTTCCCATCACACCTTTCCCACGCTGGATCCAGCAGGATAAAGCAGAGAGGAGGATATTGAGGCTTCCTGCAGCACTGGCAGAGGACGAGGCCATCCCGTGCTTACCTCAGAGTGGCAGTCAGGGCAGGAATGCTGCTCAGGAAGGTGAAGAGGATGACCACAAACATGAAGCACAGGAGCAAGGGCCTTTTTGCACAGGAGGAGGTGCATTTCCCTGGCTCTGCCTCGCTATGGCCAAACAGGAGGGCTTTGTCAACACAGCTACACTCGCGGTAGACCTGAGAAAGAAAAGGCTGGTGGGGGCTCTGCTGAGGAGAGCATGGTGACAGTCAAAGCTTTAAAAATAAAGAAATTCCTGGGGGCAGAAAGCAGCTGGTCAGACTGCCAGAATGAAGTGGAAATCAAGCAGCATTCTCAACACACCTCTGTTTCCAAACAGGTCCATTAAGTAAGGGAAATTAACTCTGCCAGGCAGCCCTTGAATGCTGAATATCATCTCTACCCTTCCTAAGCCTGTGCCTGGCTCCATGAGCAACATGCTGAAAGGATGAGGAGGTACATCACGTTCATTCAAAACCCAAAATCAGCACTAGGACAGAAATCAGGTGCTTACCAAGCTGCCTGCCTGCCTGGGTGATTTTCCATGGATTTCAGAACAGTTTGACCCAGAATGAGGCAAAGATGATTGGATACAACGAGAGAAGCAAAGCAGGGTGACCTCAGGGTACCTTCTGCCTTCATCCCACATGGTACCTGAGAGCATCCACCCTGCCCTGGATGATTTTACACTGATTTGCAGCAAAGCTCAAACCTTTCGCAGAGCCAGCCAAGTCACCCCAAAGATGTGCCACCACCCTGTCCATCCACAGTGCTTTCAGACCTACCTTCTTGCCACTCCTGATGTTTTCAGACACCGCCTTGCAGCCGGCGTGGCAGGGGGAGTAGTACATGATGCCATCAGTGCCACAGACGGGGCTGTAGGCCTCCTGTGAACAGCCACACTGGGCATTGCAGGCTGCTGTCAGGTTGAGGTGCCCACCTGGCAAAGCACTGAGGGAAACACAGGAGCAGTCGGTGAGCAGCACTTTACAGGAGGCAATGGGGAGAGGAAGGGACCGCGGGAGTTGTGATGGATCCCCAAGGAGCACAAAGCCAGGATTGGAAAGGCTTTCATCCCACCAAATTCAACCATGCCCTGGAGCTATCTCTTCCCACAGCCACCAAGGGAGTCTAAGTGACCAGCTCTTAGGGTGACACTTCCATCTGGAGAAGAGATTCCCACTTTTGGTCCAGTTTATCCCACTGGATAGAGATGGGGGCTGCTGCAAAGGCAGCTGAAGAGTGAAGTATCTCCCAATCTGGTGCTGCTGATCTTCGCTCCCCTACTAACTCCGGAGCCTCTTCCATAAACTCCATCTCATTGCAAAACTTAGGACATCTATTTTCTGTGTCTCAACCTCAACATCTGCCTGTAGGACTGACCAGACACCAACTTCCACCCCCAACACATCCACACATGACTGCCACCAGCACTGTGTGCTTGGAGTTATCCTTTTATTCTAACCAGAGCCCCTCAGGACAGACAGAGTGGTTGTTGTTACCTTCCATCGTACATCTGGGTTACTCCTGCCATGGGCATGTTGGGGCAGTGGATAAAAAAAATGAATATGGCCAGCAGACTTGACACTGTGCAGAGCAAACACAACTTGATGATTCCTGAACAGCGCAGTTTAAATTTATTCACGAGGAATCCTCCCAGGAATGTGCCTCCCCCTCCGGCTGGCACGACCAGGTAACCTGAAAAAGAAGGGGGAAAAAACTCCCACAAGTGAGTTTAGAAATGTCAGCAAGGAGTTTCCAGGTTTGGATACATTAATTGCAGCGTGTTTTGCATATCAATGACCCCCTGTTTTCTGTGTGGCTTCTTGGTGGGAGTTCAGGGGATGTTCCTGTAGTAGGTGGTCCTCTGTAACAGCTCAGGTCATGGGGCATGAGCCTGGTCAGGCAGCTTTCCCTATCCAGAGATCTTAAAACTGACTCTTTGAGGAGCACATCATGAGTGCTGATGCTTGTTGGACAACATTCCTTGGTCTATATTATGGCATTTACATGAGGATCCTCCCAGTTTCTGGATGCTGACAAAGTATCTCCAACATCCCTCGTCAGAGGAAACGTTTAGGCAGTGTTTCCTGGTGATGCACTAAGAGGAACTACAATTATTTTGCCTTCCTCTAGAGGGTAACAGATGGCTACAGAAGTGACACATTTCCTCCTGATGTCAGTAGATGCAGCTCTGGAAATGCACTGGGTGTAGGTGTGCTGATAGGAAATGATCCTCTCTAACAGCTGAGGAGGATAGCCAGTCCATAATTAAACTGCAAAGCATTTGTCTCCACTCTAAATGAGCTAAAAGTGCTCTTCTATTTGTTGGCAAAATGTGAAAACATTGCAAACATGGTTTCCTTACCAAAAAAGGTGGCAGCTTCAGAGGCACTTAAACTAAACTGAGACTCCAGGAATTTGGGTCCAAACGTGGACATCCCAGCAATCAGGGTTGCTTCAGTTGCTCCTGCTAAGCAGAGGAAGATGAAGGTGGGGTTCTTCAGAAGTAGCAGCACTGATCTGGGAAAGATAAATATGTTGGAATTGAATTAACTGATTTCAGGCACATTTTGATTTCAGGTCTGTCCCCCTGTCTTGTAAGTCAGAAGGATCACATGTAAGATGAGGCAGCATCCCATCATCCTGCAACTCTTCGAAAGGAAAAATACCAAAAGGTATTGGGAAAGAGTTTTTCCAGTCAGTGACACAAAGAGTGTATGTGTGTGGTGTGACGAAATTCACACTAAGGGCACCCACGGCTTCTACATGGATGATTCCAGCAGTAATTTTCCAACATTTAAGGTCAGGCTGAGTATTTCCTCTTCCTAAACAGGGCAATACTGAAAGGACATTACTCCTCACCAAATCTCCATCATTTCAAGGTTTTATCAGTCAGGTATCTTGGGGCTCCTGACTCGACCAAGAGCAAAGCTGTGCTGCATCCTCACACACACACATTACTCGTGCCCCCACACTCTCAGAACAAATAACAACCTCTGATAACCATGGATGTTTTGCAACTCAGGGGAAATACCAAGCAAGCCTTTCTATATGGAGGAAACACCTCCAAGACACCTGAAAAGCAGAAAGCAATCGTTCTGCCACAACCTAACCACGGTTTTACTTGAAGCTTAACGTATAAATTGAGTAACTCCATTTTATTTCGACCCACTGGGATTTAGGAGAGAGCTGCAGATATGCCTGAAAAATTGCCATGTGTCATTTGTATGCAGATCCAGCAACAATTCCATCCCTGAGATGCAGAAAGGCCCTCGGGCACAGGGAATGGTCTCAATTATCTCTCACTATCTCGGATATTGGACTAAGAGGACTGACACTGCTTTGCCAGGGATGTTCTGTAAAGAGCTTCAAATTCTGCCCCGTGACTTTCCCCAAGCCAGGCCCAGATTTGTGCCACGGGTTATCCCATTCCTGGGATGGGCACAAATCCTGCAACAGGGATGCCAAGGGATGCTCACTGAGCAGAAAGGCACAGTCACCACCTCGTGCTCCGGTGGAAATGTGAGATCAGAGCAAAGCTGCCTTGGTACAAGCGAGTGAGAGACGTGCTGAGGCTCAGAGTCAGATTTATGCAACTTTACTCACATGAAGTGGAGAATTTCATTACATCAAAAGAACAAAGAAGCTGAAAGACAGAAATACCACACATTCCTACACTTTGATTACGGGGGGGCTTTACACTGCCTAGCTCTTGGGATTAGTTTAATGTACTGTTTTATTTTCCAGATCTTTTTGGCTGTGCTTAATTTGGAAGCACAAAGCCTAGTATTTTACTCAGAAAACGCTTGCAGATCTTGTGGCTGAGGCAGAAAACAGACAGTGCCTTCACCTTTTTACAGAGAAGAGCTGCTCCCTGGCACGAGTGTGACTTTGTGCCCTTTGCCCAAAGTTTACAGGCTGAATTCCTTTCTGCACTAAGAATAAGGATTTATTCACTTCATTTAATCTGTCTGAAGACAGAAGATGTAATTGTGAGGAGCTATGGCACATAAAACCTTACCAAAGACAACACAAACCTTTTTGTCACATCAGTAGGACTTTAAACACACCAGAAATCACCTAACTCTTGAACAGCCTTGGCAATGCTCAGTTCTTGCAGACAAAGGGATTTCAGGAGGCCCAGCACGGCACAGAGAAGAATCCCACCACCTAAAAAAGCTGATCCTCCAAGTCTTTACTGATATGGGCACACTTTCATCACATAATAGTTCTCTGGGTAGGCTGGGACCACTGTATGATCGGAGCCTGCTCCCCTGAGAAACACTGGCATGCCCAGGACACCCCAGACTGTACCAGAGCACAGACACAAGCTAATAAGTCATTAATAAATGGACATTTCTATGATTTTACAGCACAGGAATGGGGCTTATCTAGCACAAAGTGACACCCACTGTCACCACCACCAAGGGAATGGAGGGCAGCACGTGCATCCCACAGGAACATAAACCAACCTCCCTCTGCAATGCAGGGAAGCTGCAGAAAAGCCGTGAAATGAAACAAAGTCCCACCCTGCACCTAATCCAAGAGGGATCAGTGAAATATTGACCACAGCTCCTCGTGCTGAAGATCAGGGCTTGCCAGGCCAGGGATCCTCACAAACTCCACCCTGCAGCTTCCTGGGACAAAGCCTCCTCTCCTGGTACAGCTCTACACGCCAGCTCTGCATGCCCTCCCTTTGAGTCCCTCTGCTCTGACAGGAGGGGTCACACCACGAGAACAATCATATGGAACCAGAGAAAGGAAAACACTGCTTTATCAGGCCTTTTCAACCCAAGAGTTAAGACAGAAGTCTCTCCAGGGCAGAGGATTAAGCTGTATGGGCTGCATTGCTGTAAGCTCCTGCTCTCAGGCAGCACTGTGAATACAGCAATTCATTAACCTCACTTAGAAAGGACCTGATGGCATGGAACAGTATTTTATTTCACCAGTATTTCTGCTTATCTTTGTCAGACTGTTACTGCCTGCGCTGTGAGAAAATGTGCCCACGATCCCTGACTAAAACAAAAGGAACAGTGAGTGTCCTTTGGCCTCACCCTCCAGCCTGGTCCACGTGTCCCCAAGAGCTGCCTGCACAGATGGGATCTCCTCTTTAATGCAAGTTTCCAGAGTAGAAAGCCTTGAAGGCACTTCCCTTTTATTAATCAAAACCAGGGACCACAAAAGTCTGTTGGGTTCTTGCTTTTAAACAAAAACCACGCTGAGGTCTGTGCTGGTCTGAATCATCTGACAGAAGTTCCCACCTCTGGGTATTTGTTATTCAGGAACGAGGTGTGAAAGAAGATGCTCCTGGAGGAGGATTGTCTCTGTTCCTGCTGTCAGACAGCAGAAACAGTGAGAGCTTTGTTCCAGACAAGCAAGAAAAGCATCACCCACTGGATTTCATCCCGCTCTGCTGCCCCGTTTGTGTTGGTTTTAGTCAAGCCCTATCGTTATTTAAATGCAGGTTTCGAATTCAATTTCCGTGTGGAGAACAAGCCACGACCTCGGAAAATGGCACCCAGTCAAGAATGCCATTTAATAACAGCACTGAGATCTGTTCAATGTAATATTCTTCATAAAACTGCCTTAACCCCTGGTAACCTTCCTACGAAGTCTCCAGAAATTCCGGATGGGTGTGAGTCGTTGTGTTGATGCAACACAGCTCGACCGTTGCTGAAAATTCCCGCTCTGAGCACCTGCTCCCATCCTCCTCTGCCAGCACAACAACGGCCACAACTAAAGCTCAGAAGTAATTGCTGGCAGCAGCCTAGGGTTTCGCAACATCGTTTGCCTTTGCAGGGAGCAGCCGTCACACATGGATAAAATCTCCTCCCTAAAAACAGTTCTGGGAGAAATAATAATAATTTAAAAAAAAAAAAAAAAAAAAGGAAGATCCCCTTATTGACTGCAAGCTCCAAAAGGAATCAATACCCAGTTATCTCTGCAACATCCAGAGCCTCCATGCCAGCTAACCCCAAGCAATAAATAAAGCAGCACCTCTCCCCCTGCTCTCCATTTAAATACAACTCAAGACAACAAAAAAACCCCTGTAAAATATTGCAAAAATCCCTAACAAAAATCTGTGGTTAAAAGACCACATTTTATTTTGGCCACTGCTTTTTTCCCATCACCGAGCCGTGCAGCAGCTCAGGATTAAGCAAGTTGCTGTGTCACTGCCTTGCTGGAGAGATAAGAAGTAGTAACACATAAAAGGTGGCTGGAAGATGCGAAGGCAAAAGAAAAAGACAGGAAACTAAGAATAAAAGAGAAAGGGAACTGAAAGTTACAGTGTGGTATATCTTGTTCCCTGGATTTGGAACGGAGCTGTGAGAATCATAGGTCCTGTTTCATCTTGTTTCTCATTAAAAATGACAAAACAGGGATCTAACACAAGTGAAAATAGAGGAAAGGAAAAAAGCCCCAAGGGGCTGGGGAGGAGGAGACATTGGAAAACATGAAATTGGGCCAGGTGAGGCCAGGCAGAAGCAGACAGGCAGAAATAATGCTGCTGGGGACAGGGAGGGAGCTGGCAATGCCTGGGCATCTCCCGTCACCTAAAGCTTGGCATCAAGCTCAAGCCACTCTTGGTGAAACTCAGTGTGTGGCACAGGACTGCAGGTGGACATGAGCTTCTGAAAACCCAGATAAGACCAGTCACTTGTCCCCTGCTCCCCCATGAGATCCCCAGCACCAGTTCTAGTTCAGCCTCTTTGCCACGAGCTCCCAGACCTTGGTAAGACCAGGCACTTTCACACCTCCTCTGCAAGGAAGTGTCATTGCTTGAGGATGGGCAAAACCTTTGAGCTGGCAGGGCTGAAGGGAAGCTCAGCTTGGGCTCATTACTCTCTCCCCTCTGGGGAGGGCTCCCTAACCTCTGCGTGGGGTGGTTTTCTCACCGAGGCAGATCTTTCACTGTTTTCCCAAAGTCCGGATCCGACGCTTTTTTGTGGCTCCCATCCTTCAGCTGGTGAGCCTCTGACACCCTCATAACGATGTAGCGCTGGGATCCTGCAAAGGAGAGGCAAACAGGATCGAGGAGCATGTCAGACACGGGATGTGGATGCTACCGAAGCAGTGGATTTGCAGGGGGAAAACGCAGCGTGACATCCTCCCTCCGCCGACAGCTGCAAGGGAGAAGCCGTAACAGCGGCAGATGGAAAGCCGAGGGGGTGAAATCCATTTCGGAATTGCACGGGAAGCTGTTCCTTCGCTCCCGAGCCCCCAGCTACACCCGTGCATGAGGATGCAAGCCCCAGGGCGAGCGGGAGCACCGCGCAGCCCCAGCCCCAGTGCCCGAGCCGCGGCGGAGCCCCGTACCTGGGAGGCGCTGGGGGTAGCCCAGGATGGGGATGGAGATGAGCAGGGAGGCAGCTCCGGCCCCCAGGAAGCCGATCCACCAGGCCCCCACCCACAGCGTGTTCTCGGGGGCGATGTCGATCCTGCGGGGAGCGAAGGCAGAGGGACACGAGGGAGAGAGGCGGTGGTTGGAGACGGAGCGGGGCAGCTCCACGTGCCTCTCGCCGAGGCTGGCATGGGCCAGGGGACACACGGGGGGTGTGACAGCGAAGGAAACTGAGCGATCTGATGGGGATGCCATGTCCACCATCCCTCCTGCCACAGCACAGCACCGCCTTCCTCACCAGAGAGCATGACACTTCACAAGCCCAGGAAATCACACCATTTCATTCTCATTTAATCTCTGGCTTGCACATTCACTTCACCCCCTTTCCAGTTGTGCTTTGAGGGTTGCCAAGATCCTTGTTCCACCCCAAAAACACCCTTTGCAAGAAAACTGGTGGAAATAACCCATTTCTTCCCCTGGAAACCCACTCCCCCTTTTTAATCCATTCATCTGGTCTAGTAAAAGGTGTCCCTTCCTCTGGCAGAGGGGCTGGAACTAGATGATCAGTAACGTCCCTTCCAGCCCAAAGCATTCTATGATTCTATGATCTACCAAAGAGCCTGTAAAGAAACGAGAATAAATGACAAATGCTACAAAGCAAGGAGGGACTAAGCATCCTGGTGGGATGACCGGGAGGGCGAGCAGCACTGCTGGGAGCAGTGCCTCACCAGGGAGCTCATTCCAAAAATTCACCTGCTGCTCGTAGCCTCATTAGCACAGGCAGTGCAGTGTGAGGAAGGATTTAAACTGACAGGTTTGTCAGCAATTTCCCTCCAGCAGCAGCACTAACGAAAACTACCCTTTCTAGCCTCCCCCCCAGCCCTGCAGACATATCACCCAACACCCCAGGCACACTTCCACCCAGCCACCAGCTCATTGCTCCACATCATTGTTATTATTTTTTCTACCCCAAAGGAAACACAGAGCAGAAAGGGAAAGGAACAAGATTTTTTTTTTAACGACTTACTCTCTGCCAATTTCAGTATAAATATTTAGAAACATTCCTCCTACCAGATAACCCGCTGCAGGCCCAAGGATTGCAGCAGTGTAGAAAACAGCTGAAAGGGAAAACAAGTCGTGTTAGACAACCAGCAGCGCGTCAGCCAGGGATCCCCAGCCCGATTCCCTCCTGGATGCAGGCTGCTCAGCCTCTGGCTGTCTCACATCCCTACCCCTAAACCACCAAGACACAAATCCAGATTGTTCCAACAAGTCTTCCTCTCATGCTTCTGTTCCAGGGAAGTTTTTGCATCCAACCTGGGAAGTTTTATAGTATGGGGCAGGCAAAATCGGTTCAGTACAAAACCGTATTTAGCAAGGATGCAGCTGATCCCACTGCCACATCCTGACTGCCACAGCAATGAGCAGCAGGATCCTCTCCCCACAGACAACATGAAATGTCTACACTAAACACAGCACCACTGGCACTTATTTCAGTTTGCTGTTCAAACCACGACACGTGGAAAGATCAACTTGCTGATGATCTCCTTCCCACACTTCACAGCCTTCTGATACAGCGTGGGCAGACTGAAACATCTTGAAATTGCTAAAAGATCACCCTTTTGGCACTTTCACCAAAAGGACTCCAAGTGTTTGGCAGCTGCTGAGTGACCAGTGATCCAGAGGAGCAAGCTGAGCATCTTCTCTTGGCTGTGGTTTGCACCAGCAGTGGCTGAGCAGCCCAGAGACCATCCCCACTGTGCTGAGGCCTGAAGGGGTGATCATCTAAAGATTTAGATTAAATATAAATGATGGTGATAAAACACTGGCACAGGCTGCCCACACAGGTGGTGGATGTTCCATCCCTTGAAACATTCAAGGTCAGATTGGACGGGGCTCTGAGCTACCCGATCAAGTTGAAGGTGCTCCTCCTCCTTGGACTAGATGACCTTTAAAGGTCCTTTTGCACCCAAATCACGCTGTGATTCTATGTCTCCTTGCATGGATGGGGTATGGCCTCATGGCTGTCTGCCAAAGATGCTAATGCCACATGGGCTGGCCCCATGCCAGGAGCAGGAGGCACTCCCCATCTACAAGGCCTGAGCTGCATGAGGAAAAACACCCAACCGAGCTCACAGTTTTCCTCCTGGTAAACAATCAAAACCTCCCCAACAGCTGCCATATCCTTCTGATTTCCACCTCGCCCCTCAACAGGATCAAAAGGCTGAGCAGTGTCGGGAGAGGTGCTCCCAGTGTGGGCTGGCCCAGGCAGAGGGACCATCGTCATCTGTCCCTGCCATCACCCTGCCCATGGCTTGGAGCTCCCCTTCAGCCCCACTCACCAATGTACACAGGGGAGTAGTTGGTCTTGACGTTTTCATCTAAGTAGGTGACGCCGAGCGTGTAGAGCGGCGTGGCTCCCATCCCGTGCAGGAACTGCCCCAGCATGAAGACAAACCTGTAGCCGGAGAGGCTGGAGGCAGCCTGGGAGCAGGGCAGGCTCTGGTTGCCCCCGCAGACGCCCACCCCGGCTGCCGAGCGCGCCTCGTACTGTCCCGTGGTGAAGTGGGGCAGGGCGAAGAGCAGGGAGCCCAAGCCCATGACCAGCACCCCCCAGCCCAGCCAGCGGGGCTTGTGGCCGTTCCCCCCAAAGTAGCTGACGAAGGTCAGGCAGACGCAGGCCGCGATGTCGTAGGAGCTGGCGATCAGCCCGCTCTGGTAACTGCGCAGGTCGAAGCGGCGCTCGATGGAGGTGATGACGGTGTTGATGAAGCCGTTCACGGTCATGCCCTGCAGGAAGGAGGCCACGCAGAGGAAGAACAAGACCCCTTTGGATGTGTTGCAGAGCTGCAAGCAGCCGGGGGTGAACCCCCCCCAGCCGCAGGCCAGTTCCTCCCCTTCAGCAGACACGTATTTAATCCCTTCTTGGAACGGCGTCTCCTCCTCTGCCGGGGTGGGGGTGCAGAGGGGCTCGGCGCAGGAGTCGGAGGGGCTGGGAGCGCCCGAGGATGCGATGCCGTTGCTCAGGGGGGTGCTGCAGCCATCCCTCCCACTCACCGCACCCAAGGTCCGGCCGGCCTCGCCGGGACGAGGGGATGGGCAGGAGAATTCGAGGGGCTGGGTGAAGCAAAAGCCATTTTCTCTGGTGGAGTTCTGGGGCATTGCCATGAACGGGAATGTGGAGTCCAGCAGCAGATTGAGGTGGGCTGGTGGCCAGGGTGACTTTGTGGGGCAGCGAGGACCAGCCTGTCCAGGAGATGCAATTTTCAGCGCTTACTTCAGTAGGGAGACAGTGAAGGTCTGAGCCAAGACCATTCTGATCTGTGCAAAGAGAATTTTTACATGCCTTTATTTAAAACCATGCTCAAACCCCTCAAACATTGTTCCTTTTTTCTTTTTTTTTTTCCAATAAGTATAAGCATTTCACTGTGCAGTTCACCTGGTCATGTGCCCTCCACCATGGCATGTGTTGGTACCTCAGGTCTCAGGGCATCACTAACATTACAGAAAAGAACAAAACATTCAAGAACATTGAAAGAAAAGCACCTCTAAGGCAGCTTCCCCACCAGCTGAAGCCCCTTATCCCTCCTCTGATAAAGACCTGGTTAGACCCCCACAACCTCCATCCCTCTCCTTCCCCCGGCAGAGAACAGCCCACGCAGCTACAAGTTTCCCACTGCTAGAAGTCCTTTGGTCTCTCTTTCACACTCTGCCAATAACAGTTTATAATTATCCTGAAAAGTTTCCACAGTCAGATTGATTTTATTCCAAGCCCTCAGATCTGTTTACAACTATTCAGTAAAATCCCTTCTATAACTAATTAGACTACATGCCATTTCAGAGCAGGCTGGAGGGCAGAGGCAGCTGACTCTAACCTGATTACCGATGCAGACTGCCTTCTTTCACCCCGTTCCTGTGCATTGCAGCACCTGACCGTGCCAGCAACCGAGAGTACTTTTCCTTAAATGCCTTGGCTGAACCATAAATGATGAAAATAATAAGGTTCTCCCTTGAATGCTGGTCTTAAATATGCCACAAATGCTAGGCGAAAACTGTTTTATTAGAGAGCATCTTCAAAGCATTCTGTATTTCTCAATAATTTTGACAATATCTGTTCGTGAGGATACCATAAAAATGTTCCCCCTGAGATGCCAGCCTCATCAGCATGGCAGAGGGAAAAAGGGTGGTTTTTTTTTCCCTGATAAAATGAACTATGTTCAGATGGCTGTAACCTGGGAATACTGCACCCTTTGGTGAGGAATTTAATACTTACCTGTGTGTTGCTGGAAGAAAATGACTGACACTTGCTAGGTAGATGTGCTTCTCTGTACCAGCAGGCCTTGCAGGCACTGGGGCAGGAGGATGTGGCAGAAGGTGATGCCCCAGAAGGGCAGAGCACAGCCCACATCTTAAACATTCATGTCAGTAGTGCTACAACACGTCTGGTCCTTAAAGTAGGTCAAACAAATAACGTTCAACTTTCATTTGTGAGCGGCTTTATCTTAATTACCCTGTCTAGGGAGCAGAGTGCATGGACTATTTCGTATTTCAGGGTCCAGATTCCAGCAGGGATTTGATGACAGTGCAGGGCAGGTGAGCCTGGCAGGCAGGAGGGCACTGCTTTGCAGCTCCACGCTGGACTCTTCCAGGAAACTCCTACCTTAGCTGGCTGAGTATAGAGCACGTAATTTTGATGTGTAAAGTGCAAATTCAAAAACTGACTGCAGGGGTTGAAATTTTGCTGCAGAGACAGACTGTTGTAACGCGTTGGCACAAAAAAATGATGCCTTGGTGCAAGGCTCTATTTTTTCCACTTTTTTTTGCCTCTCCAGTGTTCTTATGACTCTTGCAGCTCTAAATCTGTTTCTCATCTTTGGATGCAATATTGGGAGCAATAAATAAGCCTGCTTTAGCACTCTGTTAAAGTCAGGAGTGATTATTAGGTGCTGAATCAGGCTCTAAGGGGCGGAATGGTTCATGCTCATGTAAATCAAACGCCTCCTGCACAGCAGCCAGGACTGCAGCTGCACCCTCCTCCTATCAAACTTGTATCAGACTCGTGTCTGATGTTACACTTGACTGCACTTGTAAAGAAGGTTTCTTGGCTGGGGATTGATTTTGCTCTCACTGATTTCAGCAGACAGAAAAAGCACATCTCTGTTATTACCTGATGCAACCAGGAGCCAGGAGCTCCCACACTGGCCCAGTTCGCCCGGTAGGAAACACTCCTTATCAGAACTGGGATCTCTCCTTTGATACTTCATGAATTTATATTGATATTTTGGTATTTCATCAGTCAGGAAAGAGATTACAGCTCTTCATCAGAGGTTTTATTTCCTTGGTGGCAGCAGTCTGGGCCACCAGACCCAGGTGACCACATCATCCCGCATTCAACTTCAGCCACTAACAGCTAACAGCAAACAGGGTGAAACATTTCCAAGAAAGCAGCCAGACTCTCCTGCAAGCAGCAGATGTTTCCCCTACCCAGAAGCCTTCTCAGCCCTAACACCCACCTCCTGCACACGTCCCAGCAGACCTGGGCTAATGACTCGTGCCCAGGTGCCGTGGGCAGGGAGCCCACTCCTGCTCCGTGCTGTCCACTGAGCTGCTGGGCATCTCTTGAAGTATTTATAAACTGCCTGTGACACGTTCACTGTGGGTATCAGCTTTCACAGCAGCCATATGCTGCTTTAGAGGACAAAATATAATCTTCAGGGGAAAAAACCCAAGCAACTTCACGCACTTCCTAATCATTCATATTCTTCCGAGCCATCCATTTATTGCCTCCCATTCATCTCTGTTTTTAATGACTCAGCTGGTGATTTCTTGCTTACACTGAAGCAGTCCCAATGCTATTATCTCTCTGCCATAGATTTCCTCATTTTGCTGCAAGATTTCTGCGTTTTTTTCCCACTGTACAGCTGGTTCCAGAGTGCCAACATTATCGAGTCAACACAGCAGCAGTAGCAAGGCAATGAAAGCATATGATTTGTATTTCCTGATGAAATCTGTAAAGACTCCCACTCCCCATAATATTTAGCATTAAATTAATAGTAAAACTTACAAGCTTTTCATCAGGTGATCATTTAAAAAGTCACAGGACCAATTAAAAAAATTTTGTGTTTCTGCCAAGGACTGTGATGAGATTAATGCTGCAAATTAACTCATAACTGACATGCAAAATAATCCCATTTGCTGAAACATGCCCAATAATAGTTAATCTTCCCCTTCATGTTACAGTTTTTGACTTTTATATGGTATTATTGTGGCAAGTAACATCTATACATAATTTCTGCTTTCCATAGCTGAGCACCATTTATGAGTAGACGTAGCATTTTTTTTCAATTCTATTGCACACATGGAGATATTTCCTAAGGAACAGGGACAGGGGATTAAAAATTATCAGGAAGTGTACTGCAAACATGGGAGGAGCAGCTCCAGGCAATGCTCTGTGGCTGTGACGGGTCTCCTTGATTTTCCTCTGCGTCTCACCTATTTTTATTTTCCTCGATGTGTGAGTGAGCCTGGCCTTACTGAGCATGTACTTAGAATCTGGGAAAGTCCACATCCAAGTACCAAGCTCATGTTACTGCAGAAAGGGACAAATTCATCTGGGTTTGTGCATTTAACTTCTCTTGGTAGCACACACTGAGTTTTCCTCGGAGAGTTTGGCTTCAGAGGATTAGCAGCACTACTTCTGTCACGGCTGATAAACACCATATGAATCAAGTGTAATCCACTGGCTGCTTTAGGAGTGGGGAAGCCTCCCAGAAGTGAGATAAATCCACATCCCAGTCCTGAGAACAGGGCTTGTCCTTAGGGCACTGGTTCAGTGCAAGGGAGATAAAAGCAAGCTTGGGATGAGTGAGTTGCTCCTGTGTAACACTGAACTGTTTTCCTGGCAGCTGAGGAACTTCACCCAGGTCACACCAAGTGTGAACCACACACTTTTTAGCCCACTTTTAAAGAGCATCACTTTGGATCAGCAATACAGAGGAAGCTGCTGTTGTGGGATTGGCACCAGGACCGGAGCCTTCGGTAAGCAATTCCTGTGGGAACAGCAGGTCCAGCACACATGGAAAAGTTTCAGGAATGAGAAACACACCCAGAGAGCAGCCAGCCAACTGTGTATCCAATGCTGTGCTCACCATCAGTGCTGCAGGGACAGAGGATGAGGGAGGAAGTTCCTAAGAATGGGGGGCAATAGGAATATCCTGACCCACCCCTCATGTCAGAGACCTGCTTTTACATAATTAGCCCTACTGGAATCTGAAATATGGAAGAGAGCAGCAGAAACGGGCTTTGAATTATCACACGAACAAGGACATATCTATAATTAAATAAATTCCAAATAGTAGAGCTTAGCACTCACAAACCCTTTGTATGTTTTCCAAGTGCTTTCCATTCGCCGGGAAATTACTGTGATAATATGCAAGAAATCAGGAAGGTGGCTTGGATAATTTTCAATTAGCTGCTTGAAAATGCTTTGAAGATAAATCTAGCCAGATTTTCTGAGTTCTATTTACTTGTTCCAGCTTATCTGTGCAAATAAAATTGGCTGCAGCTGCCTCAGACCATCTTTAAAAACTTGCAGTGCCAATGTACGGAGCCGATTTAACCCGGACACTGCTTTTTGCCATAGCAAAGATTAACCAGACAAAAGGGTCTTTTATGCTGTAATTCCTAACTCCCCCTCCCTAATGTCACTCTTGCTTTAATGTCTTTTTCCTACCCATACATTTGGCCAGTGCTGGGAGGGTTTCCACGCTGGCACAGCACTGTGCTCTCCATCACTGTCACTGCCCATGGAGCTGGGTGTTTCCAGATACACCACCAGCATTTTCCCAACATTGAGCCCTGCGTGGTGTTACTTCCCATCATTTGGATTCTTACAACCCACTAAAGAATGTTCTATACTCAGCACACTCTTCCTGCATGAGCTGCTGGTCAGCTCTTCCCAAGGATTACCACTTAGTTCCTACAGCTGCCCCTTCTTTGTTTCCAAGCAGAAGATGCAGACTCGGGCAAATCCTTCACGATGTAAGAAATTAAACAAAATGAGCAAAACCCAAATAAAGAAAGTGAGACACGTGATTCTCTGGTGCTTCTAAAGATAGGAGCACTAAAAATGCAGAAAATGCAACATCCTGTGTTACATAACACAAGGATGCTGCATTCGGAATGGATGTATTTGAATAATGTTGACATCTACCATGGTTTACAGGAACTTACACTTTCCTATCCTCATGGTTTGATCAGTATGGAGGTAGAAACAAAAAGGGAAAACCAGATGGAACGTTACCATGAAACTACGTACAACTCCACTGTTTCCTGAGACACAATTGCCTTCCAACCCCTCTTCTCTGTCCTGAGGGGACTTTGTGGGGAAAATCATGTACCACAAGGTCATTTTGCTCTACCAGCCAAGGACAGACTTCAGCTTTAGCTTTCTATGACAAGTTCTCCAGCTCAGCCCTGTGTTGGGGGGCTGGATGCCCATCCATTCATGTCCAACCAGACAACACAGAGCTCAGTGGAGCACATCAGAAAAGTTAAAATCACTGCACAAAAAGAAATTTTCTGATCATCAGCATCCCCTGCAACACTCACCTTTGGCAGTGAGCACAGGACAACCCGAGATGGGCAGGTGGAAACACGGAGCCAGGTGGGAGGATGAGAGACACACAGGAAGGATTTCAGCTGAGGGAAGGGTATTTCCCCACAAATCCACTTCTTTTTTCCAGATCAGCAAGTAACAGCTTCCCCAAACAGCCCCGGGAGCACGAGCTCACCGGTGCACACCGCTTAGCCTGGATCTTGTTTCACATCCAGCGATGCTCCCTAATCCTCTTAGGTATTAGTCTTGAGATCCCTGCCAAGCAGGGGAACAGCAGAGCCTCCCAGACAGCACTTGAATGAACTCACTGCTTGAAATGTGCAATACTTCAAAATGCAGTAGAACTCCAGCTGTTCTGCTTTGGTTAACCTCAGATTAGCACCTGGGAGGTCACTGCAGCAAAATGCAAAATTAAATCACCTCCATTTCTGTGTCTCAGGTGACTCCCTAGGAAGCCATTCTGCACTAGGACTGCAATTTTTTGTCTCATAATGACTTGTTTAAAGGTAAGTACCTAATCTGAGCTAGGTGTTCCTGTTGTGTCTCTGTTGCCCACTGCAAGGAGATCATCACATTTAGGTTACCTACAGCCCTCAAGTCATGGAATCACAGAATGGTTTGGGTTGGAAGGGACCTCAGAGACCATCCAGTTCCTGTCCATGAGCAGGGACACCTTTCACCATCCCAGGTGGCTCCAAGCCCCATCCAACCTGGCCTTGGACACTTCCAGAGATGGGGCAGCCACAGCTTCTCTGGGCACCCTGTGCCAGGCCCTCACCACCCTCACAAGGAAGAATTCCTTCCTAATCTCTAACCTAAAACTGCTTTTTTTTCCAGTTTGAAGCCATTCCTGCTTGTCCTATCACTCCATGCTTTTGTAAAAAGTCCCTCTCCAGCTTTCTTTAGGCATTGGAAGGGGCTCTGAAGTCTCCCTGGAGCCGTATTTTCTCCAGGCTGAACGACCTCAGCTCTCAGAGCTTGTATTCCCAGCAGAAGTGCTCCACCCTCAGCCTTCTCCCCTGTCTCCACAAGGGCTATTTTGTGTTGCTAAATCACCCATTATTGCAGATATGATCTGGAGAAGGAACAGGTACATAATCATATTTCTGTTGGATTAGCCGAGCATATTACCCCGAGCTTACTCTGGCCTCATGTTGGCTACCACAACAGAAACAATATTTGATCTAGCACAAAGCCAGATGGAGCAAAATTAACCCATTCAGCACAAATCTGATGTGGCACAGGGAATTTGGTCCAGCACTGGCCCAGGCTCAGATGGCTGTGCGATGTCTGAGGTGGCATCTGCAGCCTCTAAGTTTCCTGATACCAAGTACTCCCCATCCATCCCCCGAAGATGAGCTAAACAGGCATGACACTTCATTTTATTTCATCCTTTTAGATAAACAGAATGTCAGCTTGCAGATAATTTGCATTTGCTCATGCAATACCCTAGGTCTTGACAGGCTGTGGTGTATTGGGGGATTTCTTGGAGGAGGGCAGGTCCCTGTTTGTGTAACCGAGAGGAAATGATGAACACTTTTGAAGGGATGACTTCTCTTCATTCTCTGACTCAAAATCCCAAACCACTACCACAACCAAAATTAGAGCAGCTATGAGATGAAGGACAGGAACCCAGGCCCAAAGGAGAATTGGGGCAGAGCATGAGATCAGCAGTGGCAGCGTGCAGGGCTGCTGACCACTGCCATCAAGGATGAGTACCAGGAAGCCAGCCTGGCATGCTGCTTTCCTTAGAAACCTCAGATTCATTCCAGGGGCAACTCCTTGTGCTGCGAGTTCCAACAGAGGGTGCAGCAACATCTCATGATCACTGAAAATCTCAGAATTTTCAGAAGCACTGAAAATCTCAAGCATGGCCACAAAGCACAAGGGGCTGCAAACGGGCAGGTGCATCCTGGCTGTGCTGCCCGTGGCTGCTGGCTTCTCCCACAGCTGGCTGCCTCTAAATGAATAAATACAAATCCCCCCTGATCAGCAGAGGTGAGACTCCACTGACTCCTTTGAGAGGTGGAAAAATGCTGAGCCATATCCTTCAGCATGAAGAGGCCTCTCTGAGAACCCCAGCTCAGTATGAAACAGCAACTGCACACACACACACATCAATACCCACACTAAGGGACAGAGCAAGAGGTGCTCAGAGGTGAGAGCACAGCCCCTGCAAGCACCACAGGCTCTGCAGGCCGCCCCTCTTGCAGGCTGGCACATCCTTCATCTGACAGTGCTCAACCAGGTCAGCAATTCATTCCAAGTGCCAGGGAGCAAATTGGTGCCAAATGGTGTTTCTTCCTGAGACAGAGGAACAAACAGGCATATAAAGTTCCCACTGTGAACCCGAAACATCTGCTGGGGTTCAGAGGGGTTTGCTGTCCATGTGCCATGGGGAGACACGCTCTGCCTTGTGCCCTCCCGTTTCTCACGCATCAGGAATCACAGCCCCCGACAGCAGCTGCTGGAGGATGGATTTACATGGAAATCTGGAAACTGCCTTCAAGGGATTCCCACTTCCACGCAGCAGCGGCGGTGTGGTTTCCATTTCTGGCTCAGGAACTTTTCTACTTTCCTTGGTAAGCACCTGCTCACATCCCACAGTGCCCACAGCACCAGAAATGGACACAGCAGAACGTCCTTGGCCATTGGCTCGAAGGAGGTCACTGAGGACTGAGTTTGACCTTAAGAAATGATGCTCCTGATCCTGCAACTGCTGCTTACCCAGGGTGGTGTTTGTTCACACAAGGCATCCAAGCAGGGCCCTCAAGATCGCTCAAAGAAAGCAACAGGGAGTTCAAGGGAACAAAAACTGGTTTGTGGTGGTAGGCAAGGAAGTCTTTTTAGTGCCTCTTGAAAAAAGGCAGTATTTGAAAATTCAAATTATTTAAAAACAAGAAAACAGGAGACAGGTAATCAGCGTACCACAGCCTGGTTACCTACTTTTCACTCCTTTTAGTTCAGTTTCTCTGAATTGAGCTCTTTTCAAGGTTTTCTGCCAAGTAAGAGGAGAATATGCAACATTAAAAGGATCCCAGGTTAGCCTGGGTTATGTGGGGACTCCAGAAAAGGCTGATTCTGCTGTAACCAAGACCCACATGTGGCTCAAAGATCTAAATCCTCAGCAACTGAATTCACTCCAGCAATCCAAGGAGACCATAAAGTAGCTTGAAAGCACTGCAAGGAAATCCTTTTTTTTCTGGGAATCCTTATGCTAAAATAAAGCTCCCCGGCATCTGCCCTGGGCAAACCCTTCCTGCCAAGGCAAGGTAGAGCAGCCTCATCACTGCTCTGACTGGCTGAGACTCTGTTTCCTACGGGGCTTTTAAAGCAAAAGAATATTGAATTAAATTTTCAAATCTGATTTGTTTGGAGTATGGCAAGCTAAAAAGATTGATGCAGTTTTTCAAGGAGAGGCTGTGAGAGAAAAAAAAAGGTCTAAAAGAGCTCAAGTCCTTCAGATATTTTGGGGACTTCTTATTCAACTCTAGAATCTAAATATATTTTTTATCTCTTAATGCTATCTAGAAAAATAAACTCCTATCACAGAGGATATCCAAAGCACTTGAACTGACAAATATGAAGCTATAAAAATGACAAAAAGTAATTTTTCTTGGATTTTTTTTTCAGCCAGAACCTTACAAAGTATTTTTTAGGAAACATTTTTCAGAAATTTTTTGATCTTGCTTTCTCAACATGAAAACAGCTCCTTAACTCCTTCAGACCATGAGCCACAGTTAAACAAAGCTTGCCAGCATTTCATTTTTTTTTCTTGAAGCAACCAAGCCAAGCTCTGGGAGTTCCAGTGACTGAAGATTATCAATGCCATACAACAATATGCCATTAACAATAGCAATTAAATTCAGTTTTAGTGTAACTCTACAGACACCAGTGAAACAGCACAAGAGAAGAAAGGGGACTTCACTGCTCCAGGAATTTCAAGAGCTGCTGGAAAGGCTTGGCACTTTGCTGAACGAGGTGAACCAGAACAAACAGAGTATTTCCCAGTGCTCAAGCTCATTTACAATCCAGAGGTGGAATGACACTATCCCGTAGAACCCCAGGTTTAGGGGTACTTCTGACTGAAGAGAGATTTACGGTTAGAACAACACTACTCTGCTAACATTAAACACTTCAGTGCCTCATCACATGCTTTCCACTGTACGAGCGAGAGCTCCGACATAAAATGCACTAAAGTTAGTGGCCCTCTCCCAGTACTTGTCTACAATCACTTATCCCATCTACTGAAGTAGAATGGATGCTTCTGTCTGGGATTCATAAACCAGATGAAGTCTTTGACCTCTCTCAGAGCACTTTCTGAACATTTTCCCCGGAATGTGCGTGCAGAAACTCTTTGTTCTCAAATCCTGCCGTTCAGCATCCGCGCTCGCACGCCAGGAGGTCACTCAAGGCCAAGATGGAACAAAACTAATTTTGTGGCGGGGCGGTCTAGCAATAAATCAGTTTTGAAAAGGGAAAGGAGAGTGGCTGCAGGAGAGGAGATCCCTCAGCCAGAGAGGGCAGGGATAGCTGGGAACCTGCTGAGGGACAGGTGCAGGGAGAGCCACGCTGCCACCGACCCTGAGGACAAAGCCCCTAATCCTGCCTGTGGCACGCTCTGGGCTGCTACAGCTCCCAAATTCTGCTTCTCTGCACAAGGACAAGCCCCTCACAGACCAAGACAGTGCAGTTTCTAACTGTGCTGGGGAAACACAGCGCACTTCAGGGTGGCCAGAGAAATCCTGGCCAATGCATTTCAGGGCTGCTCACACCCATAACAGCCTGTGCATGGTTGATAACTCTTACATGTTGCCTTAACACAGTGACCTCAATTCATTAAGCACAAAATCCAAAGGGGGAACATTTCCCCTGAAATCACACCCAGCATCTCACTAACCCACCAGCAACAAGCTGCCAGCTCTGTTCCGTGGGTGTGGAGTCTTGCAAAACTTTTCCACCATTCACTGAGATTCTGCAAGATACAAACATCCCGGGCTCTGAATAAACAACTTACAGGCAGCAGCTCAAGGAACCACGTGAGGAAGACAAAAAACCCAAATGGCAAAGCAGAGTGTATGGCAATCCTGCATATGAGCACCTTCATCCATGCAAAGGCAGAGTTCTGGGCTCGGTGCACTCAATAAAAATAAAGGAAAGCAAAACAAATGCTCAGTGATGCTTTTTGGGGTGGACTGAGCCAAATGAGCAGCCTAAAACAGAGCCATGATTCCCTGCTACTGCAGGGTGTAAAGCCCCAAACGGGAGGGCAGGATCCTCCCCAGCACGCTCCGTGCTGCAAAGACACGCACAAAAAAAAAAGATTAAAACTGCCTGAAGGAGTTTGCAGTCGGAAATCATGAGGCACCGAGCAGCTGGATGCTGATCTCCCTAAGCCGGTGGGTATTTCTTTTGTTTGTGGCTGATCCCATCTTCCCCCTTGCCAGCAAATCTCTAATCTCTGTAAAGACTTGGAGCGACGACTTGCTCAGGTAGTTCCTGGTTTCACTGGCCAAGAATATCCAACCCTCGCAGGAATTGCTGCTTCCCGCCCTCATCCCTCATCCCAGGGCCACACTTCATGTTTCTGCCGCTGTCACTTAGCAGGTTTGCCCCACGGGCAGGACAACTTAAGGCAGTATCGGCGGAGCGGCCACTTCCCAGGGCTTCGGGTGGCACTTGTCGCACCTGACCACGCTCATGGCTCACCGCACAGCTCTGCTGCCGTCCTGGCGGGGCAGGTGGCTGTGATCCGTGCTCCCCAGCCCGCCCAGTGCACAGAGCGGCTGCTTCAGTTTCCGACCACTTCTGGCAGTTTGCAAGCCAGACCTCCTCGCATATAAATAGCTACATCTTTTTATTCATTTTCATTATTTGAGTAACCCGCTCCCCCCGCAGTTTCATCCTTTCTCACGTTTACAAGCGCTCTGACACACTTTTCTAAAGATCTCCTTTGTGTTCATTTCTGCTTCAAATGCTATTTTAATGTGTGTTTTTACAACCAAGAGGCACTAAAGAAAAGTAGGAACCCAGAAATATACATATATATATAAAGAGGTGCTGGGATAACTTCAGGTTTGTAGTGTGTTGCCTGGTAAAACCAAAGAGCCTATAAAATGGCAATAAAAGGTTAATGCAACAAACTCATGTGATTAAGGTCCACTTGTGCCTTTTAGGCTCTCAGAGCTGAAAAACATGGTTTTATTATAGCAGCTTTTGATTTGTATCATCTGAACAAATGGGTTATAAAAGTAATATAGGGCAAGCGACTAAAGTGCTCCAATTCCACCCAGCATCCTGCCCACTACTAACTTCAGTTCTGCTCCTGTGAAACTGGGATCATTTTATCGTTAACGTAACATTTGCTTCTTGTTGTAAGGATCCTGCCATGCCACTTTACTACCTTTCCTTACTTTCCGACTTTTCTCAGCATCTTTCAAATTTTCCACGAAAAGACACAGTCACGCTACAAAGAAAACCCCGAACCGCAGTGATTCAGTCCGAAGGCAGTTGCAGGCAGCAACCCAGCCTTGCAGCATCCTCGGAGACCATCGCGGAGCGGAAAATCTCAATGAGTTGTGCCATTTCGGTGACTCTGCCCATGTGACACGCACCGGGCTGTTCCCGGCACGGACCCCGCGCCGTGGCCACCAGCCCACCGAGCGCAGGCACAAGCCCCCGCAGCGGGGCCGAGCCCCAGCCGAGCCCCCCGTGAGCTCCGCATGCCCCGCGCCCATCCCCGCGTCCTCGGGGCTCCCCCGCAGCCGCGCGGGCACCGCCCGGCAGGTCCTGGAGAGGCTCTCCCGGGCACCCCCCGGCCTCGCATCCCTGCCCGCACCCCGTGCCCGGCGCGGTGCCCGTTGCACTGCCCCGTGCCCTGCCCGGTGC
>VZRS01013411.1:9668-45117 GCA_013398055.1 Ifrita kowaldi
ACACCTTCCACTGTCCCGGGCTGCCCCAAGCCCTGTCCAACCTCGTCTGGAACACTCCCAGGGCTCCAGGGGCAGCCACAGCTGCTCTGGGCAGCCTGGGGGCACACGGAGGGAGCGGAGGAGGGCACAACCCCGGCCGGGACAGTGCGGGAGCCCCGGGCTCCATCCCGCTCCCGGGGCTGCCCGGAGGTTGCGGGGGGACACCGGAGCGGAGTCCCTGCGGGCGGGGTGTTCCGAGGAGGCGGCACCCCCTGGCTCGGTTCGGTTCGGCACTCACCGGCTGCTCGGCTCCCTGCGCTGCGGTCCCGGCGGCAGCAGCAGCTCCCGGTGCCGGTGCCGGTGCCGCCGCTTTTGGCCCCGCACCGGGGCTGGGCGGGGCCGGGCGGGGTCTCAGGAGGCTCCGCCCCCAAGGGCAGCGCGGGTCCGGGGGTCTCGGGCGGTCCCGGGGTCACCCCCAGTGACCCAAACACCCCAAACCATCGCTCCGGCGCAGCGGGGCCCTGCCCGCTCCCCTCTAACCCCGCACAGGAGCTGGCACACGGGGCCCGGGCTCAGCTCCCCGGGAGCAAGCGACAAACGGCCTCAAGTTGTGCCAGGGGAGGGTCAGGTTGAGTATTGGGAAATATTCCTTCGTGGAAAGGGCTGCCCAGCCCTGGCACAGCTGCCCGGGGCAGGGGAGGAGTCCCTGGTTGGACTTGGTGGTCTTGGTGGGCTTTTCCAACCTCAACGATTCCACGATTCTCTCCCACAGGTTTCCCAGAGAGCTGTCAAGCCCAGAGCTGTGTGTGGGCGCTGCCATGGATCCTGGTCAGCAGCGTGAGGGAGACACAGGGGTTGATAAAAAGAAGAGCAGGGGCTCTGCTTTCTTTGCTGTCGGCTCTAAACTCGCTCAGGAATCCGAGCAGCCGATCCCACTCCTGCAGATCCCCTGCCGTACCCCTCACACAAGCCCTAGGCCTGGCTCTGCCTGTGAATCCCCACCGGTGCTGGGGGGCTCAGGGTGGGGTTGGAGCTAAAAACCAGCCAGAACCACCCCAACAGCAGCAGTCACTCCCCAAACAGCAGTGATCCCTCCAAATATTAACCACCCCCAAACGGGGACCAGCTCCCCAGAGCCTCCACCCCCAACAACAGCAGACACCCCCAAGCATTCACCACCCCCAAAAGCCACCACCCCCCCAAAGCAGACACCCCTCCGGTGCCCCCACTGAGGACCAGGAAAGATCAAGACAGAAGCTCCCCGATTGTTCCTGAGGTGACCCCCAAGGCTTGCAGGGGCAAAGAGCCCACGAGAGCAGAACCCGGGGCGTGACAAAAGCCCCTCCAGAGCGGGTCCGCAGCGGAGCCCCGGCCCCATGAACGAGCTTTGCCACGGGCTGGGGAGGGGGTTTATTTCGTGAGGCTGGAGTAGAACAGCTCCAAGCCAGCCCTGCGTGTCCCGGCAGCGCCAGGGCTGCTCCCGGGGCCGGCAGAGTCTCCGCAGCCGCAGGATGCCGCGGCCAGGCCGGTGCCGGGCTGCCCTCAAGCGGAGTTTCCAGCAATGGCCCGCACACTCTGCCGGGGATAAACACCCTGCAGCGACCTTCATGGGTCTGTAGTAAACAGAGGAAGCTGGCGCTTCCCAGCGAGCTCCCCGCGCCCCCGTTGTGGTGCTGGGAAAGGGAAATTCAACAGGAGCTTTCCTGCAAAGAGCTGCCTCCTGTGTCAGCATCCCTGTCCCATCCTAGAATCGTGGAATCACAGAACGGCTTGGGTGGGAAGGGACCTTAAAGTCCATCCTGTTCCACTCCCTGCCCTGGGCAGGGACACCTCCCACTGTCCCAGGCTGCTCCAAGCCCCAATGTCCCGCCTGGCCTTGGACACTGCCAGGGATCCAGGGGCAGCCACAGCTGCTCTGGGCACCCTGTGCCAGTGTTTTACCACCCTGGGAAGGAATCTGAAAGGCTGGGGGCTGCTCAGCCCTGAGCAGTGGCTGGACACAGTGTTGGTTTCACAGCTGACACTCGAGTGTGCTGGTGGCCTCTGGAACCTTCCGCGGCCTCATGGTGTCCCAAATTTATCTGCTCCTCCAGACTCAACAGCTCTGCTGCTCTCTGGAGCTTATCAGCTCCCAGGGGGTCTCACCAGCTATCTCACAGCACAAGCTCCTCCGGGAAATGCTTCCCCACCCATCCTGACCGTACCCATCCGCAGGGAAGGGACCTTTGCAGAATAAGAGCCCAGCCCTGAGCAGGGCACCTGAGAAGGTCTGGGTGCCTTCAGCCCAGGGCTGGGTGCAGGCTGTGGTGGAATGTGGAATATGGAACATGGAATCTCTCCTCCCTCTCAGGCCAGCAACACGGAAAGGCTCATCCAGTCCTTCATAACCCCCTCAGAGCTACCAGATGTGCCTAAAGCTGTGGCTCTGTGATGGGACCATTCCAGCAGCCCAAAGCTTCCTGGGGCACTGGCTCCAGCTGCAATTCCCTGTTCCGCCCCTCACAAAAGGATTTGGGTTGGAAGGGACCTTAAAGATCATCTACAACCATGGGATATCATCCATGCACCAGCTCTGGATGTGAACGTAGGAAAACCTGCGTGAACAACTGATGGAGCTTCGGCCCTTTAAACATCCCCCTCCCTCCCTGTGCCGCAGTTCTGCCAATCATTCCAGCCTGGGTGTGTTTGCAGAAGTGCTGTTTTACCCCCAGAAGTGCCCTGCTGGGGCTGCCCCATCCCTGGAAATGTCCAAGGCCAGAAGGCCAGGCTGGATGGGGCTTGGAGCAGCCTGGTCCAGTGGAAGGTGTCCCTGCCTGTGCCAGGGCCTCTCTGCCCTCACGGCGAAGAATTTCTCCCAGTATCCCGTCCATTCCTGCCCTCTGGCAGCGGGCAGCCATTCCCTGTGTCCTGTCCCTCCAGGCCCTTGCAAAAGCATTTGGATACGTGGATAAGGTCCCTCTCAGCCTTCTCCTGGCTGAACAGTCCCAGCTCCCTCAGCCTTTCCTCCCAAGAAGGACACTCCAGGGCCCCCAGCTCTAGGGATGGAAACCCAATCCCCGAGGTCCTGTGAGGAAGGAGGTGGCAGGGAGGGAGGGCCGTGCTGAGGGCATGGCAGCGTTCGGGCCTGCAGGGAGGAGGTGACAGCCTGGCAGGTGACCCCCGAGCACAACTGTGCCCCCATGGCACAGGGGCTGCCCCCAGAGTGAGGTAGGGACTGAGTTTTGCTGGGAAAAGCTGCCTGGTTTTGTCCAGAGGGGCTGACCAGGGCTCGCTAGATGCCGACATCCAGGTTGAGGAAGGAGACGCTGCTGTACAGCTCCGAGGAGACCGAGCCTCGCTCCAGGTTGCGTGTCCAGCCAGGCAGCGCGGACGGAGCGGGGTCCTCCCCGGGATCCTCATACTCTGGGCTCCTAAGGAAGCAAAAAAAGACAGAGATGCTGTTTGCAAATGCTTCTATTGCACCCGAAATGTGGATGTATGGACAGAGCTGGCAGCGCCACACAGACACACGGGGCAGGCAAAAACTGTGTGGAAACGTGGACATGGAGGATGGAGAAGGCTGGTGATGGAGCAGGAATCAGCGTGTGACAGCGAGAGGCAGGAGCAGGGGAGGGGCTGGACAGGAGCCGTGTGGATACCGACAGCTCTGGAGAGAGCTGGCACAGGCTGGGGAGGAAACAGGGAGAACTGGGAGCTCCGAGGGATGGGAACGCTGGGGTGGGAAGGGCTTTTGCTGGGGAGCTCAGGGCCAGAAGCAGTGTAGGAAGGAGAAATCTGCAGGACGATGAGCAGGGTGAGCTGTCCTTGTCCCCGTGCCCTGAGGAGCCCCAGGGGCACTTACGGCACGTCGGGGAACTTCCTGCGCAGCAGGTACTCGATGACATCGGGGTCTGTCTGGAACAGCCGCCTCAGGACATCACACTGCATTTCTGGAGAGACCTGGGGAGACACAGCATGTCACTGGAGGGGCCCCTCTTGGCAGGAGGCTGAGCAGAGACAGCCGAGACCACTGGAAGGGCTCCAGGGCGAGATGTGGTCACAGGCTCAGCATGTTGGTGTCACACCCCACACACCTCTCCCCTGCTGCTCTTGGAAGAGTTCAGAGGGAAGGAGGGCTCAGAGCAACCCTGAGGAGCCCCACGTACCATGAACAGGGAGTGGTGGTGCTCGATGAGCCTCTGGAGCACCAGGATTATGGCAGCACTGTCCTCAAAGTTCAGGGCACCAGCATTTTTCTCTCCAGGCTTCTCCTTCTGCAGGATGTTGGGACCAAAGACTGTAGCCAGGTTGGAAGCTGTCATTTTATTCCCAGGGATCTACAAGGAAGCGCAACAGGAGCCCATGGACTGTGGATGTAGTGGCATGGGATGTCCCAGGATATCCTCATGCATACCAGGGCAGGAACTCAAGGGCGAGGTGAGGGCGAGGTGTTGGTCTGGGTCCAGCTGGGTCCTCTCCGAGCTGGTGACAGGGCCAGCACAAAGGGTTTGAGGTGCTGGAGCACACGCTCATCCCATTCCCACCTGCCTCACCCTCCCACCTTTTCCAACCTCAGTGACCCCGGGATTCCCTGAGGGATTTGTTTTTTCCCAAAGGCTGCACCCAGACTTGCAGCTGCTCGGTTCCAGCCGCAGCAGCCCGAGCACCCTTTCCCCGAGCAGCCCGCCCCGGATCAGCCTTACCTCGCGGCCCTCGGGGTCCCGGGAGCTCTCAGCGTGCCGGGCCACCTCGCCCAGGAAGCGCAGGAGCCGGAGCAGGGTGTCACTGTGGCACGGGGGCAGCAGGAACAGCAGCAGCTGCAGCGTGTCCAGCTGCGCCGGCCCCTCCATGGCTGGGCAGAGGGCAGCGGTCAGCGGGGATCCCAGCCCCGCAGGCACCTCCAGCCCTCCTCCACGTGTGGGGGAATGAGCTCTGCAGGGAGCTCTGCAGGCTGCTGTCCCACCCTTCATCCCGCGGGATGGGGAGCAAGGGCTGTGGTGACGTTGGATATTGCACAGCCCCACTGTCAGACTGTCCCGGACCAGAGGGATTTTTATAATCCAGTTCTTAGAAAACCAAACCAAGCCCCCACTGAACCCACTGATGACAGTCACTGCAGGTGGCAGTGCCAGGCAGCACAACACCCACCCCACCGCTGTCCAGAGGCTTTGGAAAAGAAGGGTGGTGAGGAAGGATCCGGTCCTGGCAGTGTCCAAAGTCAGGCTGGACAGGACTGGGAGCAACCTGACCGAGTGAGAGGTGCCCACGGGATTTAAGGTGCCCCCAGCACAAACCCTCCTGCGAGTGTGCAGGCTCTGCCCCACAGGTACTCACTGGCTGTGCTGAGGAAGGCTCCGTAGAGCTCTCTGGGGATCAGGGGATCCGGCATATCCCGGAGAAACTCTTTGAGCAGGGCAGCCACATCGTGAACACTTTGATTCTCGTCCAAGAAAACATCCAGTCCTTGGTCAAACTCTTCCCTCAGCTTAGAGATGGAACAAATGAGAAGGAGGAAAATCACAGTCGGTTCTAGTCTGTTTTAGAGCTCTCCACACCAGTGCCAGCTCCATCCATCCCCATCTGCACATGCCCCTGTCCCCGACAAGGCACAGCCAGAGGATGCAGCGAGTGTCTCCCTTTACCTGCTGGACTCTTTTCTTGGAGCTCCCGACGCGGAAGATGCCGACTGTTTGGAGCCCTGGGGGACAGACAGGTTAGTGCTGTGCATTCCCACGGCTCCCTGCCACCCCAACTGCTCCTGGGAGCGCCCCAGCACCGTGGCAGGGCTCCTTCTGCAAGGCTCTCCCTTCTCCAGGCAGTGAGGAAAAGGAGAGGCTGTGGAGCCGTGAGATTTCCTTGGGCTGTCTGCGGGAAGGGAGGAGATCTCATCCCTACAGTCGCTGTGAGCGAGGGCTGGATGTGCAGCAGGAGTTAAGGCCCCGGGAGATGGTCACTGGCACACACAGTGACATTCCTCTCTCAGTGACATTCCTCTCTCAGTGACATTCCCCTCTCAGTGACATCCCCTTCTCAGTGACATTCCCCTCTCAGTGACATTCCCCTCTGGTGCTGCATCCAGCCCAGAGCACTCTCCACACCAGGCTTTTTGGGAGATGCTCTACCCAGGACTCACAGAATCATTAAGGCTGGAAAACCTCCAAGACCATCGAGCCTGACCTTCGGGTGACTCCCACGATGCTCACTAAACCAGGCACCTCCTCCCACCCTGGAGGTGGCCAGGCCGGGACGTCCCAGTGGCCCCACCGGGAGCCTTTCCAGCCCTTACCGTGAGTCTCAAGGTGAGTGCAGCACCTGTCCACGATCCGTGGCACCTGCCAGCTGATGGGGTTCAGGCTCAGCGGCTTCTTCTTGCCCCGGCTCCTGCGGGGGTCCAGCTCGTGCGGGTGCGAGAGCTGCAGTGCCTCCAGCAGCTCGGACGCGTTGTCGCTCAGGTCCGTGATGGAATCCACGGACATGGCCCCCTGCAATGGGGCAGAGGGGGTTTGCAGGTGGCAGGAATGACCCCACAGAGCCATCACTGCCGTGCCGTGGCTTCTGGGAAAGGACAGCATCCAGTGCCACCCCTGCCATGGGCAGGGACACCTCTCACTAACCCGGGGTGCTCCAAGCCCCATCCAGCCTGGCCTTGGGCACTGCCAGGGATCCAGGGGCAGCCACAGCTTCTCTGGGCACCCTGTGCCAGGGCCTCCCCACCCTCACAGGGAACAATTCCTTTCCCCATATCCCATCTCTCCCTGCCCTCTGGACCCTTAAATGTCCCCTGGTAATCTCATCTCCATAAGAGCTGCGCTGGTGAAAGCCTCCCACTCCTCACAGTCCATCTCTGAGGGGATTGGGGGCATCACCCTTTCCCTGAGGACAGACTGGGAGCGGCCCAGCCTGGGACACAACCGACTCAGTCAGTAAGAAAAGACCCCAGAAAATCCCATTTATTGCTGAATTCAGACCCCCCACCCCACAGCACCACCCCAGCCCGTTTTGGGGACCATACCCTCCGCTGGCTCCAGGAGCTCTTGTCCGGGAGCGCTGGGGACAGCGGCTCCTCGGGGAAGGAGGGTGCCCGCATGCAGCTGGTGCCCATCCCCAATCTCCGCTGCCTCTGGGCCCGGAATCTCGTCACCGTGGCCTCCACCTCCAGGCAGAGCCGACGGCTCCTGCCCACGGCCTCCTGCAGCTGCCGGCAGGCGCGGTCGTTGGCGATGACCTGGGGCAGCGGGACCCCGAAGGTGTGGGGAGAGCAGTCTGGGGAAACACGGCGGGACGGAAAGGCGGCGGTGCTGCGGGAGCTGCTCCGATGCAGCCCAGCGTTCCTGCCCCGGCAGCACCTGCAGCGGGTGGTGCATTCCCAGGCAAACCCGAAGGGAGCTGCTCCTCCCGGAGAGCAGGAGAGGTGTGCTGGGACCCCGGGTGCCAAAGAGCCGAGCGGGGAGGGCACGGCGTGGGAAGTGGGGTGCGGGAGGAGGAGGAAGGAGGCACCAAGGACAGCTGCTCTCTGTCGGTGTGCTTGCTGGAGCCTGTCCCTGTTTCTCCTGGGGTTGCCTTCCTTTAACTGGCCACAGCCCCATGAAGATGCCGTGGGGTTTGTGAAGCAGCAGCTTCATTAATCAGCGAAAGATCCTTCCCAAATTCTAACCTCCAGTTCTCTACAGGGCTTGCCTCTGCCCTGGGTTTGTCACCGAGGTCCTTCAAGGGACAATAAAATAGAGCTGGAAGCAGCAAGATTGGGGCAAAATGGGCAGAGAGACACATTTCCAGCAGTACAGCTTGGAAAGGCAGGTTTGTATTCCACACACCTATCCGTGCCTCCCAGGCTTGATGGAGCTCGTGCCACCCCAGGAACAGCAGAACAACCTGGGATGAAGCATCCTGCTGGATTCGGGCACCTACCACCCCACCAAAAACCACCAATCCCCTGAGAGCAGGGACCAAAGCAGGGTAAAAGGGAGGCTGCTCACCTTTCCTCTCCTTCGAGAAGCTCTCCAGCTTCTGCCGGATGGATTTAATGCCTTTGGAGCCTTCTGCGAGGGGAAGAGAAGGGCAAGGTTCAGCACCAGCATCTCGGGGCTGCTTCAGCACAGGCTCCCTGTCCCTCTGCAGCCTCCAGCCAGGGGACACTGCAGTGACAGCCACGGCCCCGAGGGGTCCCGGAGTCCCCAGGGAGGGCATCAGCTGCCCAGGGAACAGCCCTGCAGATGGACATCAGCTCCTGGGGACAGCCCTGGAGGGACCCCATGGCACCACAGGAGCAGTGCAGCCCAGAAAGGCTTTGAGGAATGTTTTATGGAGCACAGACAGATAAAGTTGTACAAAACACCGTCACAAATCCCATCCTGCTCTGGAGCACTCCCACCTCACCCATCCAGCAGCAGTGAACTGAGAATTCGGTCACTGCCCACCCTAAATCCTTCCAGGACACATCCCGCTGTTCTGGCTCACACTCCTCATTCCTGAGGGATTCTCTTCCTAGGAACAAGCTTATATCTACTTGTTTGGGTTATTTTGTAGGACTTGGAGGAAAGCTCTGAGAGCTGGAATGAGGAACGTGAGTGTGGAAGCCAACATAAATTATCCAGCAGCACACTGACCAACCAGGAAGGAAATATTGGGGTCTGGGGTTTATTTTGGCACTGCACTGGTCCCTAGAGAAGCTGCTGCTGCAGGGTGTCACTGCAAGTGGCATCACAACAGCCCAAAATAAAACAAAATAGAAAAGGAATCAGGATGTTTGTGGTCAGAGTCCTCCAGGGACTGGGGCTGCAGCCCTGGAGCAACTGGGAGTTCTGGGAGTTTTGGGAGGGAGAGGGGAGCTGTGCTGGACTCTTCATGAAGCCATTTCATGGCGTGAAATCTTCGGAATATTAAGACGGGAAACCAAACTCGGGTGTCCCCTCAGGCGCTTGGTGCTCGGTGTGAGGCTGGGCTTTGGGAGATGCTCCGTCCCTGGGAGAGGCTCCAGAGACCTGGGGTCTCCATCCTTGGGGCTGCTGTGAGGGGAAGGGGGGCTGGAGACCCCCAAGCTCCCTCTGCACCCCCAGCCCCAGATCTGGTGAGCTGGTGGCATCCCCTGCCCTGCTGGGACATGGCCCAGGGCAGAGGACGCACATCCAGGGGGTAAGAAGTGAATTTGGGAAGGAGGCTGAGGAGCCCCAGCTCTCTGGGTTTGCTGATGGGGGACACAGGCAGCCCTGGCAACCCTGACAGGGCCTCTGTGCTCATTTCATGAGGAGCTCCTGAACTGATCCACCCCTCAGTGTCCCAGTGCATCACCCACTCTCCCATAAGCCCCTTTCCATCACTGGAACTTAGTGCTGGACATGGATCCAGGCAGCAAATCCCGTCCCATCCCAAGGGCACTCAGACAATCCCAGCGGAGCCCTCGCCGAGCTGTCACATCTGGTTTGGGTTTGGGGTTGGAGGGTCATGTTCTCACACTGCTGTGGACACGCAAACCCCTCCACAGGCTGATCAGGCCCTCGGGGCTCAGAACAAAGCAGGAATGAGAAATAAAATGGACCAAAATGTGTCACAAATGTCTTTCCATAAGCATCACTGTGGGCTGTGGTGCGGGGGTGAGCGGCATGAATGGCTCAGCCTCAGCCCCCCTTGGCAGGAGCCTCCCCTCCCACCCTCTCCCTTCTCTCCCATCCTCTCCCTCCCCTCCCTCCTGTCCCATCCTGTCCCTCCTGTACCTCTGTCCAGACTGAGGTGCCCCACGAGCAGCCTCTCCTGCAGCCGGAACAGCGCCAGCTCCTGCAGACTGGCCCTCTCCAGCTCGGACAGGCTCTGCAGGGCCACGGGCTGCATCCTGGGGCTGGGGCCTGGCACAGGGGCCGAGCCAAAGGTCCTCTGGAACACAGACCTGTGTGAAAGGAACACATGGCAGCTCTGGGAGAGCCCGCACAGGGAGCTGGTCCCTCACCCCACACTGACCCGGCTGCCTCCTCCTGGTGCCACCTGTGCCACCACCCCAGCACCGGCACCCCCAGCACGGTCCAAAGAGCAACAGCAGCCCCAGAGGGAAGACAGGACTGAGGTCAGAGTACAGGCGCTGCAAGGAGCCTCCCCAAAGAGGCTTAAGGCAAGAATTAAAAATAAATGCCTGGAAATGTTGAGGGATGAGGGTGAGACCCCCAGGAATGGGACAGGGCTCCTTTGTCAGTCTCAGCCAGGGCTGCCACCCCCTCCAGCCCCTGAGACTGGATCCTTCTGGCTGGGTTTGAAATTCCAGTTTCTAAAGGTCTTTAGAAATTACATAAACTAAAGAAGAAAACAAATATAAAAGAGGTGTTCAGAGCTCCCTGGAAGGGCACTCTGAAAAGGGAATTCAGCTACATCACGGAATCCCACACTGGTTTGGGTTGGAAGAGACCTCAAAAGCCGTCCCATTCCACCCCTGCCGTGGCAGGGACGCCTTCCTCCACCCCGGGTTGCACCAAGTGTCCAGCCTGGCCTTGGACACTTCCAGAGATCCAAGGGCAGCCACAGCTGCTCTGGGCACCCTGTGCCAGGGCCTGCCCACCCTCCCAGGGAACAATTCCTTCCCAATATCCCATCCAACCCTGCCCTCTGTCAACTTCAAGAGACACAATGCAGGGATTTTTACAGCTTCCATCCTGCTCCCCCGGGACAGCCTGGGGCAGGGGACTCCTTGGCTACCCCCGGTGAGAGCATCTCCACATGCCAGGGAAGCTCCCGGGCCTCTGCTGCACCGGGAGCAGCTCTGCCGTGGATGGATGGATGGACGGATGGACAGATGGACAAACCCCCAGACAGACACACTGCAGGGAATTACCTTCGTGCAGGTGAAGCTCCACCCTCCAGCGGAGCCCACGGCCACAGCCCCTGCCTGAGCAGAGCCCGGGGGGACGTGGCTGCCATGGGATGAGGAGGAGGAGGAGGAGGAGGAATCCCAGTTAGGAGAGGGAGCAGCAGAGGGAAGGCAGGAAGGAAAGGCAGGAAGGAGAAGCCCGGACAAGCTGCTGCTTATCTGCCCGACCGCAGGCACCACTCGAAGAGCCCTGGGACGTCCCACCACCACTGGCACTCCCAGAGCTCATCCCCCAGGAGTTAACCCCGAACATCTGCCCCTGCTTCTCACCCCGGGTGTGGATTTACATCCCTGGGAACAGCTGAGATGGGGACTGGCACCTCCAACCCAGAGGCACAACTGCAACGTGGGTGTCCCTGCAGGGGACAGGGATCAGTGATCCCTACAGAGGACAGGGATCGGTTATCCCTGTGGATCCCATGGGGAAGGAGAACTCACTCAGCCTGGACAGGGCCCGGGGCTCCCCACAGGGAAGGAAATGCCAGCCCACAGAGGGGGCAAAGCCAGAGCCCCACAAAAATCCTCCTTTGGAGGGGATGCTGGAGCAGGAATCTCACTCACTCAAAACAGGACCAGGGCTTATTTCAGGAAATCTCATGGGGAAAGCTCAGTCCAGCTGCCCCTTCCATTCCCAAGGAGCAGGGGCTGCTCCCCCAGTTTCAGCAGCAGTTTCTCTCTTCCCAGCTGGAACAAAGGGCCCACATTTACCTCGCTCACGTCCTCGCAGCAGGACCAGCAGCTCCTGGAGCTCCCGGCTTTTCCTGTGGGATGAAGGTTTTCACAGCAGTGCCTCCTCAATGGCTCGTGGGGCTCTTCCCAGCCCAGGCGGGAGGAGAAGCAGGGGAGTGATGGAAAGGAGCTGCCACAGCCGAGGGGAGGAGAGAGGGGATGAGAATGTGAATTTTCTGCCAAAGAAATGAGAGCCAGAAGCAGCGTGTGGAGAGAGGGCAGGGTTGGATGGAAGGAGCCGCACTTCCCACGCTGGACACGGAGCCTTGGCAGGGATCGGCCGTTGCTCAATCCCCTCCATCCTCGGCTTTCCTCGCTCCCATCTGAGGGCGACCAGGACACCCCCGAAGCATTGGCTGTGCTGGGAGGTGAAACCTGCACTGGGAACGGGCAGCCTGGGCTGGCTGATGACAGCCAGTGGGTGGTTTCCACCTCAGCTCTCTGTGCAGACCCTCCTGGTGCTCCCTCATGGCATCTTCCCAGTGACAGAGTGTCCGGCGGGGGCTGGCACAGCCTGGGGGCACACGGATGCTCTCCACGCCCAGGGTCCCTGCACAGCTCTGGTGTTGAGGAGCTCAGAGACTTGATGGGGTGGATCTACAGCTTGGGTTGTTCCTGGAAAGTTACAGACCTTGGAGAGCCTCCCAAACCTTCACCAACACCCAAAATTGGCACTTCCTTGCCCATTAACACACCATGAGCCCTCTGGGGGCCACAGCCAGGCTCCTGGCCCATGATCATGGAATGGTTTAGGTTGGAATGACCTTGAAGTTCCTCCAGTGCCACCCCTGCCATGGGCAGAGACACCTTCCACTGTCCCAGGCTGCTCCAAGCCCCATCCAACCTGGCCTTGAACACTTCCAGGGACGGGGCAGCCACAGCTGCTCTGGGCACCCTGTGCCAGCTCGGTATCTCCAGAGCATCTTTCCTTCAGGAGAGCCTCAGTTATCCCCAGGCTCCCCTTCAACCTCAACAGCTCCTGCTTGTTTGGGGATCTCTGCCTGTCCCAGCCCAGCAGTCACCAGTCACCCCCAGCAGCTCTGTTTTAGGGCCACAGCCCCGCTCGCAGCTTCCTCCCACACCCAGCACAGAACCCCCGGGGGCTCTGTTTGCTCTGCATCCCCTCCCTGCCCGTGCTCACCACCAGTACAAACTGGTGCTGCTGGGCCACGTCCACCCCAGCACTGCCACAACCTGCAAACTCCTCTGCGGGAGGAAGGTGCTCACGGACCAGGAATTCACTGCCTGGGCTGGGGTCACCCAGCCTCCCAGAGAGGCTGCAGAGGCAGCAGGGAGCAGCTGGGGCCTGGTGTTTGTGAGTGCTCTTGAGATTCACAAGGAAGGTGGAGGACCTGGGATGGAGCATGGAAGAGGAGCTGGGAAGGAGCACAGACGAGGAGCTGGGATGGAGCCTCTCCTTCCTCCTGGCAGGCAACGAACACAAGACAAAGAAAGCAGCAGGGCCAAGATTTGCCCATAAAAAATGTTTATTCCTTAAAAATACAGCATTCATCTGCAGGGACACAACTATTCAGAACATTTTTAAAGGGTTTTTATCTGCTCCCAGTGTGGCAAGCGCTCAGTGTTGGGAGCAGGGAGAGCAATAGCCCACGTGGGAACAGGCCAGTCCCGAGGGAAGGGCTCTGTCACCCACCCCTGGGTGTCACCTCGGCAGCCCTGCAGGACAGATTTCCCCTGGGAGAAACCTCAGCCCCTCTGGAAAGGCCCTGGTAGGGAAAGCTGGGAGAAGGGAAGCAGCAGGACCCTGGAGTGCTCCAGCCCTGACTCACTTTCACAGCACCAGCCAATGCCTGGCTCCAGGCCTGGTGCCACCAGGGGAATTCTGGGGTTTTGGATGAGGAATTGGCTCACACAACACCAGGTGTCTGTGCCAGCTACACAGAACACTCCAGAAATATCCCTGTGCTCACCTGGGCACCACCTCGGCCATGGCACAGGGTGGAGAAACACCTGGCACAAGGACACCAAGGCTGGGGATGTGTCACAAATTCGGGATGTGCCTGAGAAAAGGAACGTAGGAATTGGGGCTTCTCCCCCCAAAAATGAGGTGGGATTGATAGCCCAAGTGAAGGGCACCAACGCCTGGGGCGTGGGGAACGAACAGGAGGGGCTGGCAGAGTGCAGCTGGAAAACTGTGAGAGCAGCTGGGCTGGGAACAGCCAGGCTGTGCGGGAACACTGCAGGGGCGGCTGTGAGCCCTGCAGGTGACACCGGGCTGGGCAGGGATGTGGGTGGGGCTGCTGGGGCAGGAGGATCCCCGGAGGGCTCTGGGGAGAGCCTGGCATGCGCTGGGAACACGAGGAACAGTGCTGGGAAGGTTCAGGAGCAGAGGAGTCTGTGCTGCTTGAGCTTGGTCTCCAAAGCAATGCAGGTGGAGGAACCGGGTGGTAAAAATCACCAAAAGCCAGGCTGACGTAGCTCTGCTCCACCCACAGCCCCAGGAAATTAAACACCCTTCCCGTGTGAAAGGTTCTGTACAGACTGACCCAGAGCACGAGTGGCACTGCCAGAATCCCCCTCTGCCCCATCTCAGCTTCACTGCCAACACAGGAAACAGCACAGAAAGAACCAATTCCTTGGCTCAGAGGCTCCTGAGCCATCTAAATCTTCTGTTTAAACATACCTTGGGTTTTGCTCATAGAAATATCTAAAAAATGCCTTTTGTTGTCCCTTTTGGTGATTTAGAAACCAGAAGATGCCCCTTGGTTGTAGCTTCAGGACAGTCTGTGGCTGTTCCCAGCAGAGGGAAGGTTGAGGAGGAGGAATTTGGGCACACAAGCACATACAACATTGGCAGAACAAGGAGTCAACACGCTGTGCTTCAAAGGGTCAGGCAGGAGCTTTTTTCCCCAAATATATTGAACAGCACTTGCCCATTAACAAATAACTGATCAAAGGAGCTGCAGAACTTGAAGGTCCTTCCAGTGCTGCTCTGGACTTGGTTTCACTCTTACACTTTGTACCCCAAGGCCGTGGTGCAAGGGAATCATCAGGAACAGAGGGAGGAGCATCCCAGGTTTTCTCAGCATCCACATCCCACTGTTTCCAGCGTTAAGTCAAAGCTCAAGTCATTTTCAGCCCATCAAAGCCACAAAACTTCCACCTCTTCTCCAGGCTGGCCCCAACCCCGCTCAGCTCCTGCCGGAACGTGTTCTGCAGCCGCGTCATGAGAACTTCCACCTCCGCCGTGCAGATCTGGGGGAACACAAGGAAAACGTCACTGAAAGTGAAGATGGAAGCCCTGATGGCTGGGGACAACTCAAACTCGAAGAGTTACACTGCTGAAGTTCAGCCAGGCTCTCCCTGAACTCGTGGGGATAATGCTGGGTCACACTGTGCGGTGAGAGGGCTGCAGGACAAACACTGGAGTCGGGGTAAAGGGACTGGCTGAACTTTTCCCCTGTGGAATGCAAGAGAATGGATTTAAACCTCCCAGGTATCCAAGTCACTGAACAGGGAGCACTTTTATCTTTGTTTTAGTTTAACTCTCACATCCCTGACAGGGCAGGAGCTGCTCCAACAGAGCCAAGAGCTAAGACTGGGGTTGCACCACTGCGGAAAAGGAACCTGAGGTGAGGTGGGTTTGTCAGCCCAAGGTCCTGCCAAGCCACACTCAGGGCTACAGACAACTTCTGAAGGGCTCCAAACCACCTTGGATCTTAATTTTTGTGCTCTCTGCTGACCCTCTTGGTGAGAATGATGGACAAGGAACAGGGGAAAGGTATTTCCCTTCCTTTCCTATTGGCAGCTTCAAGAAACCAGGTTGTATTTCCAAGTATTCACCCTCCTCCTGCCTCACCTCAGGCCCAAAGATCTGCTCAGGGTTAAAAACAACATCCCAAACTAATGTGAGCTCCTGCAAGAGTCAAGGAGGAGACAGAAGAGCTCAAAAGGAACACAAAGGACAACGGGAACAGCCCTGAGCGTGAGTGAACACGAGGAGACTGATGCCATAGCACAGGTTAAAGGGTGGGCTCTGCACAGGGGCTCTCCCAGGCAGAAGCTTCCAGGACCCCTTCTCTGCACTGTGAATACCAGAGAGGAAGCTCCAGAAGGCAGCTGAGTGCTGCGATGGCAGTTTTATAGGAGCTGCAAACCAAAATAAAGGCGGCTGGTGGCCCCACAGACAAATTCCAAGCTAGAATGAGGAGATGAATTATCAACTCTGTCTTTATGAGGCTGGAGCGAGCCAGCCCAGGGAGCTGTGTTTTCTTAGGAAAGGGTAAATTAAACACTCAGCAAATTACAAACACAAGCAGCTGGAAAAGTTCCAATCCCAAGACAGGATTCTCATGCCTGTGGGGCCTCCTGTCCCTGCGACTCTTTAAGGAAGACAGCTGGAGAACAGGACAGAGGAGAATGAGATGCAATTCCTTGGTACAGCCAGGAGCCTTTGCACAGTAGCTCCCATTTACTCCAAAAAGGAGCACAAAAGCCACCTGTCCCACACCCCCCTGTNGAGCAGATGTACTCAATGCTAGCTCCAAAGGGGTGCACGTGGAGAAACGTGGAAATTATCCCTGGGAAAGGAACACCACAGAGGTCATTGTCACGAGACAAAAGCCAGCTGGGAACACCGGCCCTGCGCCACTGCAGGCAGCACAAGGTCACAGCCTGACCCCAGCAAAGCGCGAGGTTCTCCTCAGTTCCAGGCCTGCCACCTCCCCCGGGATAACCAAAGGAGCCAGAGGTGGGCAGGAGGAGGGCAAGGCCACCTCGAAGCAGGTTCCCCCAGCCCAGGTCTCCAGCATCACCACCAAGCCCAGCAGGACTCACCAACCAAGAGAACTTCTCGCTCAGACTTCACAGGGCTGTTGCTCAACGTCTTCTCCGCTGGACATTCCTTCTCCTGGCTGCAGGCACAAACTCTGGACGTGCTGCTCTCCTGCAAAACAAACCCCCAGGGCACGTTCCAGACAAGCTGGCACACCAGGCACTGCCCTGGGCAGACTCAACAGGGCATGCAGGGGTGTTTTCCTGGTTTTCTGAGTCACTGCAGCCATCACTGCTGTATCTGCTGTTTTCCAAAATGCTCCCAACAAAGCACAGCTGTGTCTGTGCTGCTGGGCTTGATCCACCAAGTGAGATGAAAAGGCCACGAAGTTCAGCAGATGCCACCACGCACCCTGTACCAGCCCTGCTTTCTGACATGACACCTGCTCCAGAAAGGCCTTCGTTTAAACAACAAAATACAAACCAGACCGTGGCCTTGCCACGACTAATTCAGCTGCAGAGGTTTGTTTTTCAAATGCCCAGACTGAGACAAATGTGATTAATCAAGTGCCATGGGGCTGCACAGGGCTTAGGATCAGGCTGTTCCTGACTTGAGTTTGTGGCACTGAATTAAAACAGAATTTGGCACCATTTATTATCCCTGACACAAACACAACAACGCAAAGACGGTGGGTGCACTAAAAGCAGGACTCCCTTTTATCCCATAGTTTTATGCGGAATTCCAGTGGCCTGAGAGCTGTGGACAGCCATAACTGGGAACAGCTTCCAGTGACCACTGAGATGGGCTGGAGGGAGGCCAGGGACGAAGATAGAATTGAGTGGTCCCCTGGGTTTGCTCAAATTCTTGCACCAGTGCAGTTCTCAGCTGCACAGGGCTGAGGCTGTGCCCGAATGGCCTGAGCCCCCACATTTGCTCCCAGGGGAGAAAGAGGAGCCCTGCCCTGTGGAAGCTGATCCAGGGGCTGCAGCCCAGCAGCTGCACTGCAAACCCACAGCCTGCCTTCTCCTGGAGATCCCAGAATCATGGAATGGGTTGGGTTGGAAGGGCCCTTACAGCCCACCCCGTGCCATGGGCAGGGACACCTTCCACCGTCCCAGAGAAGCAGCTCTTGGACTTACATTCCCTTGGCAGTCAGCTGCATCTCCCTCCTTGTCCTCTTCATCTGCCATGCTCTGCTATATATGGGCAAAGAAAGGAAAGATTACTGATGATAATCTGTCATTTTTGTTTCGAAGCTCCTGCTCTGATGATTACAGGAATACACAAAGCCATTTTTAGTTACTAGAATAGCATTTATTATCTTCCCTAGCTCCTGGCACAAAAAAGCGGGACTAAAGATGGAAAGTGAGATAAACCCAGTATCTGGCTCTGTGGGCCAAGGGGGACAGTGCTGCCTCATGCTTCTTGTGTAATTGTGTCTGTGCTATAGAGGAAAGGACCAGGCAAGTGTAGATTCATGCCCTGATCCACAATCAAATCAGAGTGGATCACACCTGAGAAGCAGCACTATGGATTTCTGCTTGGAATTCTGAATAGATTTCTGTTTGGAATAAACCCAGCGAGCATAAAAATATTAGAACACTCAGAAAAACTTCCAGTTCCAAAGTGTTTTATGGAGGGCAGATCAAAACGTGTTCCTAAACCACAATTGTAAATACCAGAGTCTGATAACTGAGACCTTTTTCTTATCTTTTAAAGGCTCAGATTGCAGAAAACCCCGTTCCAGGGGTGATGCCACTGTACACTGTTCAGTGACAGTTATATTTTATTTATACAGTTGCTGAGATTGTCTCACAGGTATGTGAAGCATCAGCAGGTGCATTACTGACAGACATCCTGCAATTTGACAGGTAATTTCTCCTCACTTTCCAAGAACAACTGCTCCAAACCAGGGCTGGGCATTCTCACCAGGAGTGCAGAAGGACAGAAGTCCTTCACCACGCTCCTGAGGGACCAGAAAATCCAAGCACTGCACAAGGAAGACCTGGATGGCACATACCTGCTCCTTCAGGTTTTCTAGTAATGTTTCTATTTTCAGTTTGTCTTCTTTCACTTTTTCCAACTCAGCTTCTCTCTTTTTGTACTCCTCTTGGACTTTCAAAAGATGCTGAAAGAGAAAAGATAAACTCTTAATCTGCCTGCCACCTTCTTAGCCTGCCTTCCAAAAACTATTGTTCAAAGACTGTAAAATTTAGAAGGGCTTTCCCATGAAGACCAGACCGGTCATATCCATCATCACAAGATGAAGCATAAAACAAGAAGGATCTACAGTGCACCTCAGAAATGCCTTTGCCTATCAGCACACAAAAAAGCATGGTTATGTAAACATGGGGCAGTAACTCGATCCCCAAAGGATGGGATTTCCCACTTCCTTACTCAGCTGGATATGGACAGACCGGGCACTTTGGAAGCCACGGTAAAAAGCACACGAGGAATCCATTAACTATGGATTACTTCCATGGGACTTATCAGCTCACACACAATCCCTGGTTTCAATATTTGCTTTGGGGTTTTTTTTAGCAACACTGGAAACAACAGAGTTGCTCCCCTTTGCCAGTTTGGATCCTGCTAAAATCCAGAATGTTTTTCCACGTGTTTCTGCCGCCCATCTCAGCCCCTTCCCCCCCGCAGCACGGCCCCAGCTATGGAAAATTCCAGGCCCACCTTCTGCATGCCCTGCAGAGCCTGCTGGAGGAGCTTCATCTGCTGCTCCTTGGTGGTGTCCTCGTCCCTGGTGGCCTTGCCCTGCTCCTGCTTGAGCAGCTCCACCTCGTTGCGGTAGGCGTCCAGCTGCCAGCGCAGGCTGTCGTTCTCCTCCTTCAGCGCCTCCACCTGCGACACCAGCGCTGGGGACAGCACCGGGGTCAAACACCGGGAGCAAGAAGCCCCTGGGAGCCCTCCCCACCCTGCACACGGGCTCAGCAGCTCCCAGTTACAAATTCTGAGCACCCAAAGGAATGGCTCCCACTGGTTGGGATATCACAGGGCTGGAGCCCCTCTGCTCTGCAGCCAGGCTGGGAGAGCTGGGGGTGCTCACCTGGAGAGGAGAAGGCTCTGGGGGAGACCTCAGAGCCCCTTCCAGGGCCTAAAGGGGCTCCAGGAGAGCTGGAGAGGGACTGGGGACAAGGGATGGAGTGACAGGACAAGGCTTCCCACTGCCAGCGGGCAGGGAAGGATAGGATATTGGGAAGGAATTGTTCCCTGTGAGGGTGGGGAGGCCCTGGCACAGGTTCCCAGAGAAGCTGTGGCTGCTCCATCTCTGGAAGTGTCCAAGGCCAGGCTGGACAGGGCTTGGAGCAGCCTGGGACAGTGGAAGGTCCCTGTCCATGGCAGGGGGTTGAACTGAATCAGCTTTAAGTTTCCTTCCAACCCATCCCATGACTCCAGGATCTCTTTAGAAAACAAGCTCCTCTGGACAAAGAGGTCCTCTCAGTGTCACTGCAATGTTTAGGCTGGAAGAGGTAAAAAAAAGGAGGGAAAGAACATCCCACGGCAGACTCAGGTGTGCACTGGAACGGGACAGCTCCAGGGTGAACCCCTGCACCTGGACATCACCTGCACAGGGCAGGGAGCTTCCAGCTCCTCCACATCCAGCTCCAGGAATCCCAACCCTCTCACAGGAACAGCAGCTCAGACACTGCTTTAGGTGCCCCTGAGCGTGGCAGGGAGCAGTGACAGACCCTGGCTGCAGACCCAGGCACCGAGAGGAAACAGCTCCAGGTAACTGCACTGGTTCTGCTCTGCCTGTGACCACTTTGGGGCACAAAACACTCAGAAAGGGACTCCTGAAAGCAACTGCTGAAGAGAAGCATGTTATGAGCTGCAAAAGGGGATTCTACCTGACTCTTCCGTTTCTTTCATCTCTGGTGGATCTTCTATTTCTTCATCAGACATCTCCATCTCCTCCTCTCTCCGAATGCCCATCAGCTCATCATTGTGGATGTTACGGATTTCCTGGGGTTCAGAAAGCAGAGGGGGTTTCAATACATATCTCGAGGAACAGGTTGGCTGGATGAAAAGTTGCTGAAATCTAGGTCTGCAAAACACAACTCCAGGATACGATTTAAAAACTGGCACAGATTATTAGATCAAGGGCAATATCCACTCTGTCAGTGCTGCTGGGATTACTGACTCTTCCATCTCCCTTGGGATTACTGACTCTTCCATCTCCCCTCTGCTCTTGTGATGAGGCAGGTCAGCCTTGCTGTGTGAGGAACTGGAGTTAGCCCTAATTTTCAGGAGCCAAAAGTCCCAACCTGAGCTGGGACAGAGCAAACCAAGCTACAGCTTCACCCCTGCATGTTACAGGAACCTCCTCAAGGTGACCCCAAAAGGCTGAGAGACCCTTTAGCCAGCATCTGATATCTACAATGAGCTGAGAGACATTTTAAATTACACCTAAAAATGCATCGTATACTCGCAGTGTTTTTATAAATATATCTGTATCTGCCAACACCTGTACCAAAAAGCTGCACCTCGTGGTTTCCACCCTCCTTCAAGAGCAGTCCCTAAGCTGGGGGAGAGCAGCAGACTAAACCTGGCAGTTTCAGGAGCCGAAGTGCTCCTGAAAGAGGCCTCACCAGTGGTCTCACAGCCTCCTCCCACTGGGAGAACTTACCTTGGAACAAAAGACAGCTCCAGCTGGAGAGAGAGCTCCCACCCCAGCCACAGCCAGCGATCAGAAGGCAGGGAAGGACAGGAGCACTGGGCTCAGAGTGAATCTGAATCAGATTGCACTTGGCTTCACAGGTCCAAAAGGAACCTTGGCTCCTCTTTTAGCTGCTACCAAGGTTTGACTGAGTGGGCTCTGGCAAGTCCCACAAGTGCAGTCTCATGGGATCCCCCCAGGGTGCAGGATCAACCACCTGCCTGGTACCAGCAGGGCCCTGGCTGGGTATGATCCAGAGCCTCCTCAGGCTGCAGCAGTACAGCCTGGACACCTCCAGCCCACAGGGATCCCAAGCCTGCACATCCCTGGCCTGCAGTGATCATGGATCACCAGCCTCTCAGCTTTGCCCAAATTCACTCTGGATGTTAAATAATCTTAATGGTGAAAGACAGCTCCTGGCTTTGCTGGGACAGACTTGCTTTCCAAGTCTGTGGTAAGGAACTCAGTATCCCAGACAAGCCCAGAGCCACAGGAACATTTGCACCAGAGGTAAGGAATGACAGCCAAAGGGACCAGGACAGGGTGGAGGAGTGGGATCAAACCTCATCCCACTTGTTGACTCAACAAGGCCAAGTGCAAGGTCCTGCAGGCCCAAGGTGACAGCTGGCAGCACGGATTTCACACAGCCCCCAGGACAAACATCTCCCCACCCATCACTTTCCAGTGGACACCCTTTCTTTACCTCAGCTTCCTTATTTCTGACATTCTGCCTGACTCCCTGATCTGATTTGATCAAATATTATTGGACTAAGAACTATTCTTCCTCCTGCAGGAAGAGCAGTGGGAGTGACAAGCCTTCTTCCACCAGCTCCTTCCTGATCACCATCTTTAAACCACACATTTCATCAAGTCACTTCACGGGATAGATACACAAACATGAGAACATCCGCCCTCAAGCTTTCCAGGCTGTTCATCTGCAATCATTTCCACCTCTGAAGGTGCAAATATCACATAAAAATGTGATAAAACAGATTATGATGACACTTAGGGTTTGCTGTTGCTTTTTAAAATATCTCTCTAGAAATCCTTCTTGCTTTAATGTTAAAACCAGCAGAAAAAACCATATTTACTATTGTTATTATGACTGTTACTGTGCACAACGTCCATCAGCAGACAGGTCTCGATGCATTGCTACTGGTGACACAAATACCAAGAGAAAATGTATTACCTGTACCACAAGAGCCTCCTAAGTGATCCCCACCTCGCACTGTGAAGGAAGGTGTTGTTATCCACGCGAGCATCGTGCAAACTGAACATCAACATCCTGACAAGCAAGAGACCGTGCTGGAGGATCTAACACAAGAAAAGATTACCAACCTCTGCTTGTTTGCACCACACGCTGATGTTCTTACGCTGAGCTTTCGTGAAATGGTCCCAAGCCTTTTGTTTGGAGGCAGAATGGTACACGGCCACTATCTGCTCGACTGGAGTAGCAAATCAGCAGCAAATCGGGCCCGAATAGCATCCAGAGAGGGCGAACAAGAGGAGTAAAGGAGTAAAAAAGTGGAATCAGGCAGGTGGTTTGGCTCCCCTTTTCTCATAACACTGCACTGCGCTGACACTACGCTCGGGGAAGGGGCTCCGTGTCTGGAAAGAGCCCTGTGGGCTTCACCAGGCCAGTGCCAAATGCACACGGAGCAACGACCAACTGGGGAATGGGCTCTGCTCTCAGCTGGGAAAAAGGCAGGACACGTGGAGAAAAAGGCAGCACAGGTGCTGAAAAATATCCAAATACGCTGTGAGAGGCTGGCTGGGAGTGTAAGAAGTTCAGAGGGGCAGGACTCACCTCTGAAAGGGGGTGATGAGCTACAGCCACGAGTTCTGGCCCTTGGACAGTGCCACAGCCTGTGTGAGCTACAGGAAAAGGACCAGGATCAAAGCAAAGGCACCAGCCATCACCTTTTCCTGGTCCTGGGATTTATTCCTTCTGCTTGTCTAGAAAATTGACAGGATTTGGAATACACAAAGTGCTTCTCCTTGGCTGAGAGCTCACCCACAGCACAAAGCACATCCACTTGATTTTTTCTATGCCTGTGATGCAGTACCCATAATTCTCACAAAATAAACACATCTCCCTGCTCCGTAGAGTAACCTAAGAGTGGCTGAGATATCCATCTTGGTTTCAGAGAGTGGAGTTACACACTAGTCTCTATTACTACTTACTCTGCAGTGCTCACTGTATGTCCCTCTGGACCGTGTGCCCGTAGTTTTTACCATTAACAGTATTTAAAGAAAAAAAATAATTTAAAAAATCAACTAGCAGCTAAAATTATTAGATACAAAACCAAAAGTTAAGAATGTTCACAAGCTAGGCAAGGGGCTCAAGGAGAACTAGTACAACTGTGGAGAAGGTATTCGGAAAGAAGTAAAAATATTCAGATTTATTAAAGCAAGGATGTGTAAGAGGCAATGAATGGTCTGAGGAACTGTTACAAATCACATCCTGGAATTAACACAGTCCATGCCTCTTCCTTGATTTCCTGGTTTTATAAAGTACCGGGATTTGAAAGACCCAGGTTCTGCAGCAGCGTGTTGGAAGCACTCTGCTGCGTCCTACCTTTGGCGAACAAATCCTGCACACTTGGCTGAGGCACCAGATTCCCAGGAACTTACCTTGTCTGTGCACAGGAGGGGTTGAAAAGATGACAGAACTAATAACAGATGATAATTAAGAGGAAACAAATTCAGAATTCATTCTCTCCTCCCCCCAGATGTGGACTCTTACTCCAGTAAAAAGCCCCACAAGGAATTTTTGCCAGGTTAGTGCCACACGATTCCAAATCAGCCGTAGCTGCACAGAAGTGACTGCCACTTCTTTTCCCAGAGCCCTTTTAGCGGGGCCTCTCCAGACTCTGGAAATTAAGAGTCTTCCCTACAGCAGACAACCAACATCCAGCATGGAGACACCACTCACACTGCACCAGGATCCCTGAGAGAGCCAGTTTGAACTTCTCTTTGGCTTCTTCCATCTCCTTCTCGTGAGCCGCCTTCTCATTGATGAGCCTGCGGATGTGGCTGTTGGCTGACTGGATCATGGAGTAGAAGTTGTTGGCAGTTCTCCTGTTCACTTCCCCACGTTCTATCCAGGTCAGCAAGGTCTGGATGGCTTCTGAGAACTTGGTGTCATCTGCAGCAAGAAAGGACAGCTTTACACCACAGCTCTGGGGTGGCCTGGGCAGCTTGCAGGTCCTTTTCCAGGAGCTGGACTGCTCCTTCAAAGGTCAGCGTCCTTCAGGTGACTGATCACAACTCCTGGAAGCAGGGAAGGATCTGAACACGGGGCTGTACAAAGGAAGGCAAGTCTAGCACCAAGCTGATGGAGTAAATCTGCTGAGGTGCAGCAAGAGGAGGAACGAGCACTAGGAACTTACTGGAAAACTTCCTATCTACTCAAATGGGCCCTGAAAGGAAATGTCCTCCAGTTCCAAAATCATCAGGTCACACATGAATCTCAGGCTTCCAAGAAGGTCTTACACTAGTTCTTTCAACCATAACCAAAATTATCTGGAAGAAACTTGTACCAAACAGTTTTGATTTGAACAAGTTTGCTGCACTTGACAGGTTTGTTCAGCCTTGGGAAAATAAGATTTAGGGGAGACCTCATCCCTAAATCATCACTGTGTCCTGAGGAGGGCTACAAAGATGGAAACTCCTCTTTCACAAGGGAGTCACATGGAAAGGATGAGGGGGAATGGGTATTCCTGGGGACAACTTTTCACAATGGCAGCATTGTGGAAGTGCTGGGTTCCCCAATACCAGAGGCTTTCAGGACTGGGCTGGGCAGAGTGTTGGGCCATCTGGTCTAGACCGTGCTTTTGCCAAGAAAGGTTGGGCCAGCTGAGCCTTCAGGTCCTCTCCATCCTGAGATTCTACAAATACGATTCAAGTGCGGGGGTTTTTTTGACAAGAAGGAGGAGGCTGGCGGGAGAGCCGCTGTGCGCTGAGCCCCGGAGAACACAGAACTGTGCCCGCCCAGCCCCTCTCACCTTTGAGCTTCTCGGCCACCACGCTGCACTCGTGGTCGGAGTAGTGGACGACGGGCGGCGGCGAGGGCGGGCGGAAGCGCTCCTCGGCCAGGCGGCGCCGGTGCCGCTCCTCGCGCGCCAGCATGCGCTGCTTGCACTCCCACTCGTACAGGTCATCCCGCGCCTGCGCAAAGTCCACGTGCAGCCGCCCCAGGTCCTTCTTGTCCGTGCTGGAGCCCAGCCGGATGCGGTAGCCTGCCGGGAACGAGGCGTGCTCAGGTAGGACAGGGGCTTACCTGGGGCTCCCGTGGCAAAAGGAGCCCGGGGGGTTCAGCCCCCATGGCTAACAGGGAAGAAAATCCTACTAAGCCAAGCCCACCGGCCAAATAAAACCCCACTAAGTCAAGCCCACCAGCCCAGCCAGCAAATTAGGAGCAACTGTCCATTTTTTAGGCACTATCAATCGAATTAGCTGGGCACTTATCCATTAAGATCGGGATAGACTCTGTACCTCAGCCCCATGTTTTGTATATGTTTTCAGGTGACAAAGCATTGCTGCCTTTCCTCTCAGGAGCTGTTTTCTTGTATTTAAGCAGAAATTCAACGGCAGCAGAAGGCAAACTGACACAGCAGCAGAGAAACCTGCCCCAGTTGCTACTGTTCTGTCTATGAAGGCACCATCACAGCTCTGTCCCAGAATTTTAAGCTTCCCTCTGAGCCAAACACACCCACCAGACAGGTAAAGTGCCTTGTCCACCATGAACTCCTCAGCAAAGCGGATGTGGCAGAAGTTCTTCTTGCTCTTGCGGATAGCTATGACCTCCCCACACTGCTCAAACACCTCCATGATGATCTGCTCCGTCCCGTTTTCCGGCAGGCCTCCAACAAACACGGTCTTGCACCCTGGGGGCCTCTCTCTCGTAGCCGGAGGGGGAAGATCTGAAGGGAGAAAGCAGAGCAGTCAGGTTTTGGGTTGCCAGCACACATTCCTTCCACCTGCTCCTCTGTCCTGAGGGATGACCACACCTTCCTGGCTTCCTCCAAACACACACCTGGCTACTCCACACTCAGATTTATGGAGTGAATCCACAGCACTGCTGAGGTGCTGGATAAAAATAAGCACATTCACCGCATTTCCAAACAGAAAACCTTGGGAGCCTGGAGCCCTCCAAACACTCTCCCGAGTGCAGGAGGTTCACTGAGCTGCTGTCAAAGAACACAAGCAGCACCAGGAGCTCCCAGCTTTAGCATGGGAGGTGCTACAAAATCACAGCTTAAAAGACTGCCCTAATGTAAATAACACACACAAAACATGCTCAGGGGATTCTCTGTGCTGCAACTGCACACGCTCCAGACTTGTGTGCTTGAGCTACACCTCACACTACACACGAGAATCAAACCATGAACACTTCAAATACCCAGCCACTGGAATGGCTTTTTCTCCAGTCCTTATCAATCTAGCAACTGCAAAGGCTATTTCTGGAGATGGCAAACACCCAGTGACAAGAACAGGCTTTTCCTGTTGCCAGCAGTGAGTCACAGGAACGGCCCTTTTCTCACACACACCTGGGGTTTATATAAACATGAGCACGGGGATACTCCTACAGAGACAAAGCACAAGCAGACAGTTACGTGGGTTAGGTGGGAAGAGAGTGCAGCTCTTGCAGTGGATGATCTCCTTCACGGCCGGCATGTCCGGAGGGATGGGAGGCGGGACGATCCCCAGGCCTGGCATCATGGGGTTGATAGGAGGGATTCCAGTCATCATTCCAAGAGCAGGATCAAAATCTAAATGGGGGAGAGAACAAGGGAGTCAAGTGTGGGGGCTAGAGTCATTCAGTGACTGTGAGCCCTGACAGCAAATGGGGAATGCTCCCACACGTGCCGGTGAACATTGGGAACGTGACAACATCAAACTTTAGATCTGGACCCTTAAAATAATGCTTTAAAACTATTCCACTGCTCATTGCCACAGTCAAGTAATTTTTCTCTGTTAAAATAAACTACTTCCTTCTCTCCTCTGTAGAAACTGGCTCCCATCCAGTGTCAAACCCTTCCCAGAGAGGTTTGTCCACAAAAAGACACCCGTGACATATGGGAACAGTGGAAAACCTGACCCAGTTTGGTTGTATTAAGCAGTTCAGCAGCACAGACAGTTGTGACACAGCCTTAAGGCATCAGGAAGAATTTGTACATGGAAAAGGTTGTCAGACATTGCAAGGAGTGGAGTCCAAGGAATGACTGGATGTGGCACTCAGTGCTCTGGGCTGTTGACAAGGTGGGGATCAGTCACAGGTTGGATTCAATGATCCTGGAGGCCTTTTCCAGCCTAAATGATTCTGGGATTTAGGGCATCATATCACTAACCAGACAAGTGCAGCAATTCCAGCAGCTAAAACCTGCCATCTCCTCTGTATTTTGAAACACAGTCACAGCAAAAACACGGATCTGAGGCCAATCCTCTGCCATCAGCCGGCGTTTTTGGAGGAATGGACAAGAAACCTTCAACTGTGAAACACGGATGTAGGAGTACACAGGAATTGTATCCTTATCCATGGGATAGATTTGATTTTTACTTCACGGAAGAATGTGAGCAGGAGACATGGAAACACCATCTCCACAGCAAAGCCAAATGTGAAACAAGCTCAGCTCACCGGGCAGGAGGGGCTGTCCTGTCATGCCCATGGGAGCCATGCCCAGGTTGTTCATGGCGGTGGCCCAGGCGGTCGGGTCGGACATTGGCAATCCCATCGGAATGGAGTCCAGGCTCAGATTTCTGCCACCATCTGTTGAGAGGAACATAAAAGTGATTAAGGGCTTAGAGCAGATCTCAGCTCTGCCCAGCAAGGCTCTGCAGTGTCAGCACCCAAAACCAGAGCTCAACCCACTCTCAGGGAAGAGCCAGATTCTGTCCAATTATGAAAATGAATCTACTGGGACAGGGATAGAGAATCACAGAAGGGTTTGGGTTGGAAGGCACATGAAAAACCATCCCATCCCACCCCCTGCTGTGGGCAGGGACACCTTCCACTGTCCCAGGCTGCTCCAAGCCCCAACGTCCAACCTGGCCTTGGACACTTCCAGAGATCCAGGGGCAGCCACAGCTGCTCTGGGCACCCTGTGCCAGGGCCTGTCCACCCTCCCAGGGAACAAATCCTTCCCAATATCCCATCCAATCCTGCCCTCTGGCACTGGGAAGCCATCCCCCCTGTTCTGTCACTGTGTCCTCCTTGGGGAGATCCCACAATCCGAGCCTGGCTCCAGGCACAGCGGTGGGGCCACAGCAGCACCAGAGCACAGCTCCCCTGCCCACCCTGCACTGCCACAGCCCAGCACAGCAGCTGCACTCGGGCTGCATGCATGGATCCCTTGTCTGCTGCCAGCAACGGAGCTGGCACTCGGCTCACCTGGGGGAAGGCTGCTCCTCTTCCTCTTCCCCGGGTCACTTCCATCCTCAGCCGGGCTGTCAGACCCGCGCGGGCCAGCGGCGCTGCCCAGCCCCAGGGACTCGGTGCTGGCAGGATCAAAGGGCAGGTGGTTTAAACCTGAAGGAGACCAGCACACTTAGAGACTTTACTTAAACTGGTTTGTGATGCTTCTGGATCACTGTAGTGAGAGAAATGCCCAGTTCTGGGCACAAGCAGCACTCCAGGCCCTGAAGGAATCCTGACTGCTGCTTACAGGCCCCAGCTCCACCTGATCTGAATGTTACACAATAAAATATTACTCACCAGCATCAATTCCACCACCCACACAAACCAAACTGCCTGACAGTATAAGCCAGGGGTGCATCTTCCCTGGGTTGAGGAGCATTTCAAGCCTGGAAACTCAAAGGAGAGGATTTTTCCCTATTTCTTCAGTCCAGGAATACACTGTTAATAATTACTTAAGTTTCACCAGTGGAGAATTCACCTGGAGTGATTTACTACCAAAAAACAAGGCACAACTGAGCTCCAGACCCCCACTGGCTGCACCCTCCTGCCAGGGAGTTGTGGAGAGCAAGAAGGTCTCCCATGAGCCTCCTTTTCTCCAGGCTGAAGAGATGAGTCCGGTGCCCTGAACTGACCATCGAGTTCCTCACTACCCCTTGTCACAATCAGCACTTGCAGGGATGCAAGTCAGAAGGAGCATTAAAATATCAAGTTTGATTTATCTCTGTCTCAGCAAATTCACCCTGAACAGCCAATAAGGAAAAAAAAAAAAGAAAAAACCCAAACAAATCCTTTTTGTGGACCCATACAAAGTGATACAAATAACCACATTTCTAAGATACTCTGTGTTCCCAGGGCAATCAGCAGAACTCCCAGAGCAGCAACGATGACAATTATCCCATCCCAAGGCACTGATGGGCCCAGGCATTTGTACCAAACCTTCCTCCAGACTCTCTGCAGAGTTGTGGTTTCTGTTCCAGAGGATTCCACTTCCAAGAACTTAACAAACGTGGCTGCTGGGTCTGGCTGTAAATAGCCAAGGGGATACAGGGAGCCTGCAGGGCTCCTCTCCGAGCCACTGAAAGGTGAGAACGCAAGAAGCAGCCAAAAACACAAGGACTATTCAGCTGGCAACAACAATAGTCACGCCCGGCTATGCAGGATGCCTACAATGCTGTGTCTTAAATATTCCAAAGTCAAAATATCACGGAGGTCATGAGGGCTCAGGAAAACAAATCTGAATGCAGCAGGTTAAAAATAGAGAGGTTGTGCACAGGGAAGACAGCAGGAGAAAGGAAAAGGAGCAGTTCTAAGCTTATATTGATATTACCCATGTGATAGAAAAGGCAAAACTGAACTCGAACAAACGTTTTCCCACCCTTGGGAATAGGGAAGGACGGAGAGAAGCAGCGGTACAGCCGGACACTGGTGTCACCAGGATGGACAGACACCCTGCTCGGGCTGAAGACAATGCTGTGGAGACACCTGGCACTGACCAGCACCTCAATGCCAGGGGACACTGCTCCGGCCACTGCTTTCCAACCCACTGGGGAACACAGGCAGCCACTCACTCCAGGGATTTCCAGCCCCAGGTTGAGCTGGGATGCTCAAATGTCCCGGCGTGTCCCCAGGGCCAGCTGACAGCCAGAAACAAAGCAGCCATCAGCTGGAAGGCTCTGAGTGGAGGCACCCGTGTGACCTGGAGCAGGAGCCTTGCCCTCAGGGCTCCCCAAAACAGGACCAGCTACCATCCACCAGAACCTAACAACAAACATGGGGGAGCAAAACTCCTTGGGAAAGCTTTGCTCTCACCTCACCAGGATGGAGAAAGAGCAAATGCCCCAGGACAGCAAAGGGCAGTATCGAAAGTGGGCGATGGAAGCAGTAAGAAAGGGACCCTGCTTGCTGCTCTCTTGCAGCACTGAGTTTGCTCCAAAAATTAAAACAAGCCATAGAGAAGGTTCCCGACACCCTCATTATGTCAGATTTGCCACCCTACACGGGATAAATGCCGTGGACAGCAGCCAACTTTCAGACCCGCCTGCCTCTCTCCTGTCATCTCAGCGAACAGCCGGAGCTCCAGCCACACCCCACTGGATACAGAGAACAGGCTCAGAAGAAAGCTGAAGCTGCAGAAAATCCTCTCTCCTGGGCACAGAGCAGGATGAAAGCCGACAGGCTCAGCCAGTACAGCCAGGAGGCACAAACAGGAGCATCTCTCTGTCCTTTGTGCCAGCCAGAACAAAGTGTCCTTGGCCATTCCAAGCAGCTCTGCTCAGGAGGGAAGGGACCAGCACAGGAGCAAACCACAGGGGTTTGCTCAGTACTCCTGCAGTGAGCCAGCCTGGAAAGGCCAAAATCAGATTTCTGCATTTGCTGGGAAATGCTACACAGAACGTAAGCGGGGAGGAGAAAATTTGGGTTTCCAGCCAGTGTCAGAAACGGTGTCAGCACTTCCAAAGCCATACGTGGCACAGGTGTCAGCGTGCCCTTCATCTCCCCATTCCTATCTCCAGGGATTTTCAGAAGAGTCAATTTTTGAGAGTGAGACATGAGGCACTGCCATAACGCAGTGACTAAACATTTAAAAATAAAAACTTGGGCTAGAAGATTCCTCAGTAGAAAAACAGATCAGGGGAAGAAGGGGGGATGCTGAAAGATGAGCAGAAGGCGACTCTGAGCAAGGCCTCTCCCTCAGCACAGTGGGTCCTTGTGGGTGGTTTTCCCCTCTGGAAATAGGTGCTGAGCTGTGCCTCAGGAGAGTCCACAGCTTCCCACTGGCCTAAGAGCACCAACAGTGCAAAGTCCCCCCGTTCCTCTGGGGTGGGATCAATCCAGGGGCTAAATACGGCTGCAGATTTCACAGCACAGCTTCAGAAAGGGGCTGGAGAGAGAGCAAAGATCTCAATGTTCCAGGCATAAATCAAGGCAAGCATCCATCCTCACTGGGTCCCGTGCCAGACCCGGGACAGGACTTGGTTTTCCAATCCTGCTAACAGAGCCTGGCCATTTGCCTTAATGACCAGGGGAAAAATAAACCCCCAACAGCCCCTGAGGTGAACTGAAAAGCCTGTTTTAAGATCATTCCCATTACCAAGAGCTGGAAACACTGGAAGTCACAACCAAAACATCGGATTGTACGGCTCCTGTGCAACACTCCTGGGACCACCTAGAAACAACACAGCACCTGCAGGGCTGCCACCTCGGGATTTGGGCAAAATGTTCCCTGCTGGGTTCAGGAACACTCAGTTAAGGGTGGCACGAGCTCTGCCACAAGCCTGGCACTGCTCTGGAGCCACACACTCTGACTGCAGCCTCACTCTGCCCAGGCACTGGAACAGTTATCCTGCCATCCAGGCAGTTAATAAACAGCAGGAACATAAACCTCTGCCCCAAAACTCCAATTACAACTATGAACAGGTACTCTGACACTGTCACACACCTAAAAGTCTTTCCATGATACACTCAAAAAGCCTGTGCAGGCTGGTGCTTGTATGGTTGTATTTTGGGGTGTCCTGGAACCCTCTCAACTACTCTGGGTCACACACTGGGGTGCCCCAGGTCCCTCTGAGCCCCTCAGGTGACATTTTGGGGTCCCCTGGGCTCCTCTGAACACATGTCAGACTTCTCTTTCCGAGCATCGGTGGAACTCCAGAAATGGGCTGACACAGGCTTTACTATAAATATGGATTTACCTTTTGCCAACACTGGCAAATATAGGAAATAAGCAGTGCTCAGTCTGAGCAGGGTGCCTGTGTCTGTGGGAATAAACTGGATTCCGGGATACACTGTGCCATTGATTACACAGTGCTGGTTTTAAGCCCTCAAGAAATGCACTTTAGAAGACACCAAAGTAAATCTGCAGCAATCAATTAGCAACACAGGAGAAAAGAGACCAGCAGGGAAGGGAGAGGAGAGGGACACCGAAGCTTTGAAGTTACATTTTGATCCCAGTCATTTCCTTTTGGGAACTAATTCCCAGATTCAAAAACTACTGCTGGGCTCCTGCGTGTTCCTCTCCCGCACTCCTGACTTAATTATCACTGCTAGGGCTTCACAGTCATCAGTCGGAGCCGGCAGCTGGCCAGGCACACTGGTGACAGCAGCACAACTTTGACAGTGACTTCTGTCAACTCCAGATAATCCCACGGGGCAGCAGGAGCCGTGCAGGGAATCCCAGAACCCCCCTGCGTTACCTGCGAACTGCACGAGGAACACGGCAAGATGCTCATCGTAAGGCAGGAGTGCAGCCAGTTCTCCCACTGCTCCCAGCTTGGCTTTTGGTTTGAAAATCCAAGGGCCAGGCTGAGCTTCCTCACTCGGCTCCCAGCACAACAGGAAAGCTGGGACCTAGTGACAGCAGAACTGCCCTGGGGCAGGCAGGACAGCCCAGGCACCCAGCAGCTCCACGTGTCACCATCCGTCTCCTGTGACTGACACCCATAGGCAGATTCCAGGATGCAGGGGACAGAGGCAGATGAGCAGGTGGGCAGGCAATTAACAACCAGAGCATTTGAATTTGCCAGGGATTTCATACATCACTGCCCTAAGCACTGGCACGCAGCTCAATAAACCCTGTTTGCATGCCCAAGATTAGTGGCCTTTGCACTGAAAGATTAATTCCTGGTAATCCCTGATGGTAAGAGGCACACTGCTTGCTTTCCTCGATTCTGGAAGCTTGTATTTGAAAGAAATATATTAATTTCAGGCAGCTAATTATTCTAGCAGGGCACTGTAGAACCAAGAGACACAAAGAGCCCCTTTCTCCTTTGCCCCGAGAACATAGCAGTCAGCAACCCCAGCCACGGACACCAACCTGCAGAGTTTTCAAAAAAATACAGCCACAGCAGCAAAAATAGGGGGCTAACCAAGTCCTGTGTGAGCTGTGCTGTTCACTCACTGTTGTAACCCAAAACAAAGGGAAAATTTCCTCACCAGCATGTGTGCACACGCACGTGTGCCACCAGCAGCGACCTAACACAGCCCTCTGTGCTTCCCAGCAGCAGAGCCTGCCTTGCCCACCACGCCAAATCATTAAATATCCCATGGGATGCGCTCAGGGTGCTCACAAGGCTCTGCCAAACCACCCTCCCTCTGCACACACATCTAGGAATTCTAACCCTGGGATGTCCAGGCGGGAGCTGCTCGTGCTGCATGAGGTGCAGAGCAGGCAGCTCATCAGTGCCATCCCCTTCTGTCCTTCCAGACCCCCTCAGCGCTCCTGGAGAGCAACACCCAGCACGTGCCACCTCAGAACAATGCCCAACAGCTCCTACGTTCAGAAATATCGTTTTGAAAACCTAGGGGAAGAAAACTGATGGGCAAAGGGATGCAGGACTAACTACACAGAGCTACTGGGGACGAAAAAAGGGGGAAGAAGAAGAAAAAAAGGAGGGGGGAAAAGGGAATACACAAATAAAACTCCAGGAGAGCCAGCAATCAGGATCATCAGAAAATCCCAGTGCAAAAGCCTGGACTGGTGGGCAAGAGAGCCTTGTGGAAAGCCAGCACCAGCGTGAGGAACTGCGGGCTGAGAGTGGAGCAGCTGGACGGGATGGACATGCTGGAACTGGAATAATGTCAGCAGAAAAGTTGGGGATTAAGGGAGAAATCTCACACCATCTTTGGAAGGTACACAGAATACCTCAGCAGCAACACCGGATCTTCGAAATGAGTCGGTGATTGAACTTCATCCCTGCCACGAGCTCCAAACACATGACCTTCAACACGGAAACCTGACCTTACCCCAGCTCCCACACAGCTTTCAACAACTCCGCTCAAGGGGCTTTTTAACTAGATCCTCAAAATTCCTCAAATAAGCCTTGGAGAAACAGAGAACCCAACCACTTGGCTTCCAGCACGGGGAAGAGGACGGCTGGAGTAAGAGGGAACACAAGTTGGAGGGACAAACTCCTACCCCAGGTCGCCTCCATGCTTTCCCACCATCTCACGGCTCTGCTGCAACTTTCTGCAGGAAAATACAGAAGAATACAATGGCTAAATAATGTAGCTACAGGAGAGGTAGGAATGGTGCAGACTCATGAGGAGCTTACCCAAGGATTAATGTTTGTGTAACAAACACGCGCCACTAAGGAACAAAAACATCTCCAGGCAGCACGACCCGGATGGACATTACTGGTAACAGCACACAGCACCAAAACATGAGGAAAATAAGAGCAAGAAGCACACAAACTAAAGAAGCTCGATATAAATGCTCAAGGTACAGTCCAGGGCTGTGGGAGAGCTGCAGCCCACGGCAGCTGTGGGCACCGGCACGAGCGTCCCCAGAGCTCCCTGTGCTGCCCACGGACCATCTGCTGTGGCACCACGGATCCAGCACAGCCCAGATACACGTGTGAGCCCCGGGAGAGAGGGAGAGCACAGCCAGGTGCGTCCCACCCCGGGGAAAGCTGCTGCCACCTTCACCCCCCACCCCTTCTGCAAACCACTCGCTCTTGGAGCATCGGAATAATTTCTTTATATGCAACCAATTCCTCCTCGTGCCACTTTCCGGGATCATCGGGGGTGAAAGAGACCTTCAAGATCATCCACCCCACCAGCACCACCACCACAATAACCCCTAAAACACAACCCCAAGTGCCTCTTGAACACTTCCAGAGGTGGTGCCTCCACCACCCCCTGAGCAATTTATTCCAAGGCCTGACCGCTCTGGTAGGGAAACCCTTGTTACCAACGCCGAACCCGAATCCACCCTGGTGCGACCTGAGGCCAGCTCCTCTCACCCTGAGGAAACAGGACACGGCACAAGATTCCGACCCCGCCGGCTGCCCCCTCCTGTCAGGGAGTTGTGCAGAGCCACAAGGTCCCCCCCGAGCTCCTTTTCTCCAGGCTGAGCCCCTTTCCCAGCTCCCTCAGCCGCTCCAGTCCCTTCCCTGGACACTCTCCATCCTTTCTGACGTGACTTTAATGTTCTTTCTGAAGTGATTTTAACTACCACTGAGCCCAAACAGTGGCCCAGACACTTCCCACGTGGAATAAACCTTCCCACACAGCCTCCCCACCACCCGGTCGGACCCGGAGCCCCGCGGGTGTCCCCGCCGGTCTCCCCGAAGTCCCGACGGCTCCCGCGAG
>VZRS01013411.1:45194-55981 GCA_013398055.1 Ifrita kowaldi
CATCGGGAACACCCCACCGGGAACATCCCATCGGGAACGGGACCATCCCACCGGGGTCGGGAGCATCCCAGCAGGAACATCCCACCGGGAACGCCTCACCGGGACAGGGCCGGCCCCGCAGCCGCGGGTCTGCTGCTGTCGCCCTCCTTTCCCCCGCCCCGGTTCTGTGCTCGCCCTCCGCGGCCGCTGCTGCAGCCCTGGTGCCCCCGGTGCCGCGCCGAGCCCCCGGTACCGGAGCAGAGACCAGCCCAGCACAAAGGCGTTTATTCAGCGCAGGGCAGCACTGGGGCAAGCGCCCTCCGTCCTCCCGTGTCCCCTGTGCGGCAGGAGGGCTCCGCTCCATCCGCAGTCCCGCCGTGGCCGCCCTGCGCTCGCCCCGCTCCGGCCGCTCCCGCGGGCGCTGTCGGTGCCGCGGTCACCGCGGGCTGGAGGCGGACGGCGGCTGGGGCTCTCTGGGACGAGGGAGGGGAGCAGGCATGGCCTCACGAGGAACGGCGAGGATGAGGATGGTCGAAGCCTCAGCCGGCAGAGTCAGGCGTCACCGAGATCAGGCAGCAAACCCCCGGTGCAGGGAGGTGATGGGCCGAGCCCGGAGCCGAGCGATGCCGGAGCCACGCACAGCGGCCCGCAGAGCCAGGCTGCTCTGGGCAGCCTTCCCCCAGCCCGAGTGCAGCTGGCACAGCCAGGAGCAGTGCCTGCCGTGTGGTACCTGCTCCCAGGCCTTTCCCAGGCCGAGGGGGATGCCACAGAGGGCCTCTTGTTTTGGGGTCTTTTAAAGACACTTTCATGTTTGCCGCTTTCTCTAGGGTGGTGAAGGCCTCAGCTCCATGGCGAGTTCTGGATGCGAGGGGATGCAGCCCTGAGCCTTCCTGTCTGCTAGCGGGGCAAGGACAGAGGTGGGAACAGCTGCTGTTTCATGCAGAGCACCCTCATTTTCAGGGTAGGGTACATTTTTAGTAAATAAACCTCTTCTGCGGGAAGTTTTCTTGCTGTGCGGATGAAATGGAATGATTTCATGAGAAGCAATTAAATATCAGCATAGCTCTGGCAGGGGCAGCCATCTGCCACTCGGGCAGAAGGGGGGCTCCCATGGGGTGAGTAGGTGTGCAGGGACCCTTCCAGTCCCAAATCCTGGGTGGGACACAGCAGCTCTCCTTCGTGGGGATCTCTGGGGCAGCCGATCCTCTCTCTCCTTGTTCAGCCAGTTACTCATTGACTCCCTTTACAGCCTGGGTAAACAGTGACAGCAGTGCCCAGGCTGCCCCTGCCCTGGGGCTGCCCCTGCCCTGGGTCACACCAGCCCCCACCGGCAGGGCCACTGCCGAGCCCTCGATGTCCCCCACACCCAAACCCACCCCCCTCATCTGTGCTTCCTGTGGGCACAGCCCGAAGCGGGAATTGCCCTGTGCAGGACTGAGAGCTGGGTTTGGGAAGGCAGTGGGAGCACCTGTGGTCCAGGAGAGCTTGGGGATGTTCACACCCTCCCAGCTTCTGCTGCCGGGGCTGAGGGGATGGAGCCCTCCCTGTGCCCACGCCGGCCCCAGGCACAGGGGTTTGCTGCCCACGGAGGAAGTGCTGCGGACAGAGGGGAGGGCAGGGGGTGCACACCTGGCAGGGGAAGCCGGGCAGCGATGGGCGAAGGGGCTTTGCCTGTGGAGCAAGTGGGAGAGCTTGGTCCAGGAGACACGAGGCTGCTCCAGAGGAGGCTCTCCAGGGACACCCTGCAACTGGGGTGCCTGGGGCTGGGGCCAAGCCGGCTGTGCTGGGGGCTGTGGGGCAGTGGGCAGGCTGGAATCCGGCCGTGATGGTGTCTGGCAATTAACATCCAGATTGGTCCCACCCATCTGTGATCTCCTTCACAGCTGGCAGGCCCTGAGCTCGTGGTCACAATGCAGGAGGGGAGCTGGAAAGCCGGAGACAGCCGCTCCTTACCGAGTCAGTCCTGGAGCTCCAGGCAGGACACAGCGGGAAGAGCCTTGGTGTCTCTGCCAGGGAAACAGCGGCCGTTGCCCAGGTGGAGCAGGACCCTCCTCTTCACAGCCGCAGCCAACTGGGAGAGCTGGAGCCGCACGTCCTTGTGCCAGTAGGAATAGAGCAGGGGGTTCAGGAGGGAGTTGCCCAGCCCCAGCAGCCAGAGGAAGTTCTCGATGACTTTGTAGGGGAAGCACTCGGGGCAGACCATCTGCACGATGCTGGCGATGAAGAAGGGCAGCCAGGAGAGCGTGAAGCACCCGATGAGCATGGCCACCGTGCGCATGGCCTTCATGTCACTGGTGGCACGGGGCGGGGGGCAGCCCCCCGCCAGCCCCGCCTGCTCCACCTCCTGGATGTGCTGCACGTGCACCGAGGCGATCTTCAGCATGTCACAGTAGAGGTAGAGGAAGAGGAAGAGCGCGGGGAAGAAGCCGAGGCAGAACATGGTGAGCAGGTAGGAAGGCTGGAAAACGTTGAAGAAGGAACACTTCCAATGGTTGGAGACCTTCTGGAAGCGCGGGATGAGGACCGGGAGGAAGCCGACAATGGCAGCAACCAGCCAGAGCCCCACCAAGCACACCCCGACCCGCAGGCCTGTCACCAGCTGGAAATAGTGGAAGGGCTTCCGGATGGCCAGGTGCCTGTCACACGCCACCAGGATCAGGGACAGGATGGAGGCAGCAGAGGAGGAGGTCACAAAAGCCATTCTCAGAACGCAAAAGTTCTGGGAAGGATGAAAGGGCTGGGACAGCTCATCCATGGCCAGGCCCATGACTGTGAAGCCAACCATGGCATCTGCCAAGGCAAGATTGAGGACAAAACAGAGCCCCTTGGAGCCACTCTTCTGGATGAGGCAGAGCAGGACGATGGCCACCAGCACGTTGGCAGCGATGATGAGCGAGGCCAGCCCGGTGAGGATGGCTCCCAGGGCCTGGCTGGCCGTGGCCATCTCCCGTGCGACACAGCGCAGGGATGGTGCATCCCCAACGTGATTCTCAGGCATCGCTCACCTGGGGCCTCTCAGCAGGTGCAGCTTGGCAGCAGGTACAGCCCCTCGCTCTTCGAGCAGGAGCCCAGGGAGCAGCAGGAGCCCAGGATCAGCAGCAGCCCAGGGATCAGCAGCAGCCCGGGGAGCAGCAGCAGCCCAGGGATCAGCAGCAGCCCGGGGATCAGCAGCAGCCTGGGGAGCAGGAGTGTCTCTCAGGGAAGCAGAGCTCTGCCAGCAGCTGCCCGCAGAAGGGACCGCTGGACTCGCAGCACCCGCTGTGCCCACAGAGGTCCCTCCCCTCCAGCCACGTTTCCAGACAACCCTGGAGCAGGGGCTGAGCAGGGAGCACCTGGGCAGGAAGCTGCCACGGAGGCACATGGGGCGGTGGCCGTGTCCCCCAGGCACCAGGGGCTGGAGCAGAGCAGCGCCTGCTCAGACACCGGGGCTGGGAATGGGGACAAGCACAGAGAGTTCCCGGTGTCCAGCACAGCTCGTGGGGCTGCTGGGGGTCACTGCCAGACCCGGGACAGTTTCTTCCTGCTGGGACCAAGGGAACAGCACTGACACCTTGCTGGAGCAGCAGCTCTGAAGGTGACCTGGTTACAGTGGGGAAAAGCACTGACAAGGGATGTGTGCACAAATGCAGATGGAGAAACATCTGCCAGCCTGGGAAACCAGCACTGACAGCTGGGAACCTGCAGTGCCCTGGGCAAGCACAACAGGGAGCCCAGGGCATCCTCAGGGAGGCTGAAACCAAGGAATTGCTGGAACCTGCAGGGCAGAAAAACCACCACAACCTGCAGAGGGGCCTCGGATCCAGGCAGAAGGCAGCCACAGCCCTCCAAGAGCGGGTGTCCTCTGCCCACTCGTGGATCCATAAGTAACTGGCTACTGCCCGAAAGAGCCTCTCTCTGTCCCAGAGCTCCCCCTGCACAGCCCCTCAGATCGCCAGGAGCACCAGGCTGGCTCCAGGCTCCATGACCCAGGTCATATCCACAGAGACCTTGTCCATCATCGACTGACCTCACTCCTGGGAGAGTTTAATGAGCTTTGCCGTGATACTTCCGATGAAATCTGCGTAAGTGCTGCTAACAGTGAAAGGTAATGGTTCTACACACACTCACTCACTCTGCTAATCGTGAGTGTATTTACCTGACTAGGAGTAACTTGTAACAAAGAAACTCATGAAAGCAAAGCCTCTGCATCCTTGTGCTACAGAATCCCACAACATCCCTCACACCCCCGGGGGTTCGACCTTCGCAGGGTCTGACAGCGACAGCTCCAGCCCCTACACAAAGCGTCACAAGCCTCTTCTGCCTCTTCGTGAGCTGGAAAAATCCAAGCTGCCAGGAAACGGGCAGGACTGAGCCTTCGTCTGTCAAACAGCAACCTGGGGAGAGGCCGGGAGGGGGCACCCGGGGAGGGAAGGAGCAGCAGGCTCGGGAGTGGTGGGCACTGGCTGCAGCTCTGGAGCCGGGAGGACCCTCGGGAGCAGCCGGGCTCTGCACTGCAGCTGGCCACAGGAAGGGCTCTGGTGACCTTACACACCCTCCGCTTCTGTTTGCCCAGGGACACGTTTGGGGAGCCTTTTCCCTGATGCTGGAGAGGGTCCAAACTCCCGGAACGAGATCAAGGACAAGGGAGAAGTGGCAGTACAGCAAGTACAGGCTGGAGCCAGTGCCTCCCCGTCCTGCTTTACTGCCATTTCTGGCTTCCACGGATCAGGACCACACGTCTTTCTGCCTTAAACACCTGGGGAGAGCTGACTGGTTTCCATGGAGCCTCCCATGTCAGAGCTCCATGCCCTGGACCTTCCTGTGGGTGCAGGGGAGCAGGTACAGACTGCTCAGGTGTGTTCCTGGCACAGGCTGCTGAGCTGGGCACTGCAGAGCCCTGCTCACGGCAGGATTTCAGTCCCAGAGCTCGGTGGAATCGCCCTCCCTACATCTGCAGCTTCCACAGGCAGCTCTGACTTTGTAACACCAATTCCCTCCCACTTTTCCCAGCGGGATTTGGCTGAACATTCCTTGTGTGGTTTGCACAGAATCTCAGCTCACAGCAGGCTCAGCCAGGACATGCTGCTGTGTCACAAGGGACCTCCATCCAAACCAAAGCCACCCCACAAAGAGGAAGGGGAGCAGGAACGCAAGAACCATTTGCTTCCATAGCCATGAACATTAAAAAATAACCAAAAACCAGAAGAGGATGACCGAAATATCCTGCTCAGCACCCGAGCCACCATTTTCAAGTGCTGAGCTCACCTTTAAAGCACAGTAGCTGGCTTTACAAACTATCTAAGCAAAACCAGTGTAAGTAATAATAATGTAAGCAGGGATTTAAGGGACTGAGGTTTGGCAAAGCTGAGCTGAGAGAGCAACAGGGTCATTTTCTGACACTAACAAACTTGGGTTTAGAACCATCTTTACTGAAGTGAATCCTACAGATTGCTTTTATATAAATATATGGAGAATGAAGGTATCTATAGTGTGGTGAAAACCAGCTTCTGTGCTGGGCAGAAGGAGGGAGCACAGACCCAGACCCGAGCCATCCGGTCAATAAATAATTTAATGAAGTTACAGTTCTGCAAGAAACATGACAATGGCACCTTCCCGGGCCCCAGCCTCGCCCCGCGGGCACGGGAGGACACCCACACCTGCCAACCACGAGCCACAGTGCCCCAAAGGCCACTGGAATGCACAGATCTTCACAGAAGATATTCCTGCAGGCCCAGGCACGTGGACACCTCCGGGTGGGGAACGCGGCTCCCGGCTGCCCCGGCAGCTCGTGCTGCAGGGACCATGCATCGGGGGAGAGCCCAGCCCACAGGTACCAAACACCATGACATGGGGATGGTGGGATGAAGAGGGAGGCGGCAGCACAGCTCAGCTGCCAGCTCTGAGGATGACTCTAGTGAGATGAAGGCAGCTCTCAGAAGGGGAGGCGCTTCAACTGCTCGTATGTGATAAAAAACTGAAGGGAACGTCAAGGAATTGGGACAGATGTGAGGCAGCTGCCTGGCAGGGTGGGCAGAGCATTCAGCTGGGCTGGACATCCCTCCAGGGAGCTCCTCAAACCCACCCATGGAGCTCCTTGCCCAGGCAGCACAACCCGACCTGCCCAGGCAGCACAGAGCTGGGCACAGGTGTGCCAGGAGCAGGGACACGGACCCAGAGCACACCCAGCCCTGCCCAGACCACTGGGAGAGGGAGGTGGCTCCCAGCCCAGACTGGGAGCCCTTCACAGTCAATTCCCCAGCAGTTTCAGCAGGCAGTGTGGTCGGGGTCAGCACACAGCAGCGCTGGCCCTGCACAGGGACAGCACCTGCCTCAGCAGCAGAACGTTCCCCACGATTCCCTCCCAAACAGGAGCTGACCCAGGACCCTCCTGCAGCCCAGGCCAGGGAAGGTCTCAGCCAAGCCCCCAGAGGCTCTGCAGGAACCATCAGAGGTGCCCAGTAGGGTCCCCAGTGCACCCCATCGGGGTGTCAGCCCTGCCCTGCCCTTCCCAGCTGTGCTCTCCCCGTGTCCCAGGGAAGGATACGATGATGTTCCAGGGACCCAGACGAAGCCAGTTGGGCCAGAAGCCTTTGTAGAGTGCAAAGAAGCCCTCGCTCTTCCAGGTCTGGGAGGAGAGACAAGAGGATCATGAGACACAGCAGGCCCATGCCCTGCCCTCCCCCCGGTGCCACGTGTGACACTCCAGCTGCTGCAGGGAGCAGACAGGCCCGTGCAAGTGGAGCACCACTTAGAGCCTCTGAACCCAGCTAACTGCATCACGGCCTAAATTCTGTCCCAGGAGGCTGGGAGGATGCTCAGGCTGACAGCGGCCTCAGGGAGGTGACTCTGGGCCCTCTCCTGTCTCACTGATGACAGGCTGTGTCACTGTAGGACCTCACTGCTCCCATCAGCGTGGTGCTGGCACCTGGCCAGCCTCCCAGGACAGGGGTGTGCCCACCTCTCCCCTCACCTTGACGAGGCCATCCAGAGTGCCCTTGTAGAGCTCCGTGCTGCCCACGATCGCGCGCTGGTTCATCATCCGCGTCCGCACCACGTCCACGGGGTTGGAGGCGATGGCCCCCGCCAGCCCGCACGTGAAGCTGGAACTGCACACACCAAATCAGGGCAGGGACAGCCCCGGACATTCCCACTCAAACAGGCACCAAACACCTTCCCCCGGATTTTATCAAAGGCATTTGGCAGTGAACGTGAGCTGCACTACCTGCCCCTACCTGGGAAAGGGGCAGCGGCAGGACCTGGGCCACCGGGATTGGTTGGACTCGATGGTCTTTGAGGTCTTACCCAACCTTACTGATCCCATACCTGCTGCTGACTCTGAGCTGCTCCAGTGGACAGAGCAGGTCCTCTGGAAGCACCAGCCCTGCTCCCTGCAGCTCCAGAGCACCCGCTCCGTGGCCTGCCCCGGTCCCACCTGGCTGCTCTGCTTCGCACACCCCCAAGCCTGCAGCAGGGACTCACACGAAGTGGGCGAAGATGGTGTCCCCCATGAGGCCTGACAGGATCAGATGCTTCTTGGTGATGTCGTAGACCGGCAGCTCCACCCCCACCACGATGGCAGCTCGCTGGGCCGTGGGGACAACACCCTGTGGAGAAGGGACACAGGGACACTGCCACCAACTGCAGCCACACCCCCCAGCTCCTCGGGCCCCTCTCCTGATCCTCCCTGTACCCTCCCTGCAGGCACACCAGCTGCACTAAGTCCACGCTGCTTCCCTCATCCCAGCACACAGGAGCGAGCCTGTCACCCCCTCACCCTCTGCACCAATTTCAGGACTGGGAAAGACTCTGCCCCACAAGAGCAGCAGTTTAAGGAGCCAGGAGGGGCTCCAGGTGCTCCTTGCTACGGAACAGCAGGAGAGCACCTGCTTCCTTAAGATTTTTGTCAGTTCTGCTGCTGGTGGGGGATTCTGGGAGTTGGTGCTCACCCTCCAGAGGCCTCGGGTACCTTCCTGCTGGTAGATGTCGATGAAGCTGCCAATCATCCCACCCTGGAACAAGCTGCCCTGAGCCTGCATTCGGATCTGAAAGGAAGGGGAGAGTCAGCAGGAGGACATCAACGCCTGTGCTGACACCAGCACCCTTCCAACCCAAACCGCTCCAGGATTCTGTCATCTTTAAGAGCTGCGTTTTTAAGCATCTGTTAATTACTCTGGGCTTTGGTCCCCATCCATTAAACAACCCCAAATGAGCAGGACTGGTGGCTCAGGGAGCACTGAGCTGCTCCTCCCACAGGTCCCAGAGCCAGCCAGGAGCAGCCCTTACCTTCAGCACATCTGTGGGATTGGCCAGCGCAGAGGAGATGACCCCCGAGACCACCCCACAGATCACATTGATGAGCAACGTTTCATCTGCAACCAAGGAAAGAAGGTCAGACCCTCATGGGAAGGGGCACAGTCGGAGGGAACAAGGGCTGGGAAGAGCAGAGCAGCTCAGTTGTCAAATCACACGGAGAAGCTGCGGGAGCAGGGCCTGGGCAGGTGCCACAGCCCGTGACAGGTCTGTCCCCACACCTGCCAGGGACAGAAGGCGGCAGCTGAAACACTCGGCAATGCACTCCCAGAGGGAGATTCCTGATGAGAAGGAAAACACGGGGACACGTGAAAATTGTGAACAATTATGTGAGATTTCAGTGTGCAGTGACACATTTCTCACGGCAGGGACAAGCCAGGACAGAGGCAGAGAGGGACAACCCAGCGCTTCCCCTGATACCAACTGGATTTGCCTACACGCAGCCACCTGGAGCCAGCTGAGGACCGAGACCAGGCAGGGAGTTAGATGGGATTAGTGCCAGGGAATAACCCGAGATTCCAGGCCCAGTATTAGGATGATGGTTACATTGGGAAAAGGCACAGGCCTGTGCTGGTACTGACCACGACACTTCCCAGAGGACACCAGGCTGCCCCAGGCCTGTAGGGAGACAAACATTCAGCATGGAGCTCACAGCAGAATAGGCTGAACAGCGAGGGGGATGTGAGGCCTGCACACAGACAGAACCAGGCAGGGACAGGTGTTATTGGAGCAGGACAGCAGCCCTGAAAGGACCTCTGGAGTCACAGAATCACAGAGTCTCCTGAGATGGAAGGGTTCCACAAGGATCATCCTGTCTAACTCCTGTCCCTGCACATGCCCCCCAACAATCCCACCCTGTGCCTGAGAGCGGTGCCCAAACGCTCCTGGAGCTCCGGCAGCCTCGGGGCCACAACCATTCCCTGGGGAGCCTGGGCAGTGCCCAGCACCCTCTGGGGGAAGAACCTTTTCCTGATACTGAACCTACACCTCCCCTGACACAGCTCCATACCATCAGTGTGCTGCATTTCACCCGCCCATCCTGCTTTCCCAGGCTGGAATGGTGTTACAGCATTCCCTCCTATCACACCAGGGATGAAAATCTCACCTGAGGATCTCGGTGCTCCCTCAGGGAACACCCACCAGACTCCTGCTGCTCCACTCCTCAGGCAGGAGCTGCAGAGGGCACAGGTCAAGGGCACTGGTGGAACCTCACCTTTACAGTCAGGCCCAAAGCTACAGAGCTGAACTGCACAATTCCCATCCAGAGGTTGTCCAGAGAAGTTGTGGCTGCCCCATCCCTAGAAGTGCCCAAGGCCAGGTTGGACAGAGCTTGGAGCACCCTGGGATAGTGGAAGGTGCCCCTGCCCTTGGCAGGAGGTGGAACTGGATATGCTTTAAGGTCCCTTCCAACCCAAACCATTCTGAGAGTTGTTCTAAGCGCTGCATCCCAGCACAAGAACTCAAAGGCTCCAGAGAGAAGACAGCAGATGCTCACTCCTGAAGTTTCCAATCCCTGTTACACATCTGCTGTGCAGCTGGAAGGGGATGTCTCCCTGAGACAAATAAAAGATACGAGCCTGAGGAACGACACCCTGGATTTTTGGTTCTGAGGTGAAAAGTCTTAATAGCACGAGAGGACAGAGCCTCAAGCTGTGCCAGGAGAGGTTCAGGTTGGACACCAGGAGGAGTTTCTGCATGGAAAGGGTGGTCAGGCTCTGGCAGGGGCTGCACAGGGAGGTTTGGAGTGCCCATCCCTGGAGGTGTCCAAGGAAAGCCTGGAGGTGGCACTCAGAGCTCTGGGCTGGTAACAAGGTGGGGATGGGACACAGCTTGGACTTGGTGATCTTGGAGGTCTTTTCCAACCTCAATGATTCTGTGATTCTGCAATGATTCTGTGAAAGGAAGGAACCTGGCTGGAGGGAGGTGTCTGGGTAGGGACCACAGGCAGCGCAGAGCACAGTGAGGTTCCCATCGGGGTTGAAACCAATCCTTGCTCTCACTGGGAAACAAAACCACAGCGCCCAGTAATGGAGCTCCATTCCTGCGGGAATCTTGGGGCAGGAGGGACAGAGCAAGGAACGAGCAAAACACACAGCCCAGGGTGTGGGGTGGGGGAGCTGGGCGGTGCCCGTGCTGCTGCTCCCCAGCACCGACCTTCCATGCGATCCACGAAGAGCCGCTTCAGGCTCTGGTAGATCCCGATCTTGATGGTGCCATAGGACGCCTGTCTCAGCAGTGCCGGGGCGATCCTGAGGGGGAATGGAGCCTGAGCATTCCTGCGGGCCAGCACGGGCCACTCCCCACCGCCCTCAGACTGCCGGGGCCAGGCACGACCCTGCGGCGGCTCCGAGAAACGCAGCTGTGCCCGGGACACCCGGGACTGCCCCACGCAGCCCCAGTGCCAGGGGATGGCACCCACGCAGCCCTGGCCTTGCTCCCCGCCTCGGGAAAACCGGGAATCTCCGCTCCGGGGTTCAAGGCCGAGAAGGATCCCAGGGGAGAGCAGCAGCGTGCGGGAA
>VZRS01013411.1:62455-108816 GCA_013398055.1 Ifrita kowaldi
CGGGCAGCGGGCCCGGCCCCTCCCGGGAGGGAGCAAGAGACAGAGGGGAACAGCGAGGCGGGACCGGACACCGGGGGACACCAACACCCGCACGTTCCAGTGCCAAGAGGTGCCAGCGGGATCACAAGCAGCGGTGCCAGAATGACCCTCTCCATGTCCAGCTGGGCAGCCACAGCCCCCGTGTGCCAGCATCAGAGAGACCGGGAAGGGGCTGTGTCCCTCCTGTCCCCAAGGAACGGGGCAGTGGGGAGCCAGCACCCACGGCACGAGGGCACGGGGCTGCAGCAGGAAGAACGCACACAAGGATTGCTGGAGTCAGGGCAGCAGGTGACAATCTGCAAGAGGGGAGGAGAGCCATGGCAGGAGGGGATGAGGGGACTGGCCTGGCCTGGGACAGCATCAGGCTGTGGCACAGCGACGGTGGCATGGGGACCGATGGGAACAAGGGGCAGAGCCCCAGGGACTGCATTGCTCCTGCTCAAACAGCCCAGGCAATCCCAAAAGAACTCACAGCCCCCCAAAATGGGCCTCTGAACGATGACTCCTGCAGTGCCAGCACTGATAGGACCTGGAGGAGCCGGAGGCTGGGAAGGATTTACCAGAGACCCGCAGTGGTCACCACCACCCCAGAGTGTCAGTGCTCAGCTGCTTCCAGCAGCATGGACATGAAACAGGGTGCACTAAGCCTTGCAGCAGGTGGAAAAGCCTCAGGAAGCTGAGTCTGATGAAACACATCCCCCCCTTTCCCATTCTGGTCACGTCTGCAGGTCTGCACCGCTGAATGAGACCCACTGTCTGACCATGTCACTGTCCTGCCCCCAGAATAAAGAGCAGCCACACAGCATTGTCCCCATTGAGGCTCACTCAGACTTGTTTTGGCCCACAAAGGGAGCTCAGTTGAGAGACCCAATAGATCCATGGGCACCATGGCCCCACAGAACCATTTCTGACCACCCCCAGCTACTTCTGACCTGGCCAAAAACCTGTGGAGCAAAAGTGAGATGAGGACACTGACTGCAGAGCAACTGTTCATCCGTCTCCCTGTGCAAGGAGACAACACCAAGGAGGCCCAGGACAAACCCTGTCTCTCCTCAAGGCTTGCTTGATCCTCCTGATCTCAGCCTGAATGTCCACCCAAGAAAGGATTCCTAGTGTGAGCGAGGTGGGAGCTGCTGTCTCTCTGGCAAGGATGGCTGAGCAGTCTGCCACACCCGTGGTTACAATGGCCTCAGCAGAGCACCTGACACCTCCTCACATCAGACAAGGCAAAGGAAGAAGTGTTCCAAGCCAGGCTGGATGAGGCTTGGAGCAAGCTGGTCTAGTGGAAGGTGTCCCTGCCTATGGCAGGGGGTGGAACAAGATGGGCTTTACATTCCTTTCAATCCAAACTAGACAGGAATTCTATGGTTCAATGAGACACACAGGCAAGGGGACTGTAGTGGAGCCCCAAGACTGTGCAGAAAATTTCCTGTTTTAAGGTGATAAATATTTGCCTGAGTTGCTTTTTACATCCCATAAAATACATCAGGGCATAAAAGCAGCAATGTTCAAACCCGAGGCTGTGCCTTCAGTTCAGTTACTGACTCGGCTACTCAGGTGTTCCGAGGGTGCTACCTGAGCTTCCCGAGCCCTCAGCCCCGCTCACACAATCACCTACCCAGACAGGGTGATCCCGACAGTGCAGCCCTGCCCAGGCCGGCTTCCCACCCCTCCACACCATCACCACAAATGGCAGGAAAGTGCTTTTAACAGAGACAATGTTTTCCAGGAATTCCTGGAGGTTTTTATTCACAGAAGCTGTTTGTCAGGGACTCGAGCTTCTTGCTTTCTCTTCTTCATAGTTTCCAACTTGCCCAGCCTGTGGAACAAGATGCCAGTGTCAGGTCCGAGCTGCCTCCCCTCAAAGGGACACGGCTTTCCATCATAGCGCGCCAGGAACGTCAGCCCGGAGAGACCCCTCTCTGCTGGCCCAACAGCCAGCCGGGACAGCAGCTTGTCTGCCACGTGTGGGACCACGGGCTGCAGGAGCGTCCCGTACACGCGCAGGCACTCCAGCGTGACGTGCAGGATGGTGTCCAGCCAGAGCTGCTCCGCAGCATCCCTTCGGTCAAGTTTCCAAGGCCTGTGTCTCTGGAAGAAGCCGTTGGTCTGCCTCACACACTGGGCAATGCATTCCAAAGCCTTGTAGATCTGGAAGCCTTCGAAATAACCGTCCACCTGCGCAGGCAGCGAGGCCACTGCTGCCACGAGCTCGTAGTCTTCAGCACATGCCCTGCCTGTGCCTTTTGCCTCCCTGGAATCCGGGACCTTTGGGAAACAGGGCTCTGAGAAGCACGGGTAGGTGTTGCTGGGGTTAATGCTGGGGGCTGTTGAGCGATTCAGCAGCCCCCCGAGCGCATCTGCCAGCTCCGAATTCACCAACTTCACCACCTTCTCCTCATAATAGTCACAATCCCGCTCCGGGACGCCCTGCCGCAGCAGGAAGTACCGGAACCCGTCCACGCCGTACTGCCCCATGCACGCGGTGGGGTCCACCACGTTGCCCAGGCTCTTGGACATCTTCTGGCCCCGCACAGTCCAGTGGGAGTGCACCAGGATGCGCTCGGGGGGGTCCAGCCCCGCCGCCAGCAGCAGCGCCGGCCAGTACAGCGCGTGGAACTTGAGGATGTCCTTGCCCACAACGTGGTGCACGGCCGGCCACCACGCGCCGTGGCTCTCGGGGTACCCCACCACGCTCAGGTAGTTCACCAGGGCATCCACCCAGACGTAGATGGTCTGTGTGGGGTCACTGGGGACGGGGATGCCCCACTGCAGCCGGCTTCGCTCGCGGGACACCGACAGGTCTGGCAAGTCCTCGTCCAGCCAGCGGAGCACGCACTGGTAGAAAGGGTCAGGAAAAATGGCACGTGGGTTGTCCCGGAGCCAGTTCTGCAAGGGATCCCGGAATGCTGAGAGCCTGAACATGTAATTCTCCTCCTTGGTCCAGTGCACCTGGGACAGCAGGAGAGGAAAGGATTATGGCCCCAAGAACACGCTGATAGTTTGCACACACCATTCTCAGCACGGAGTTTGTTGCACACTGCCCGTGTCTGGGTGTCCTCCCATGCCATGGGAAGCTCTCAGCATCTTTCCATGACTAGTAGGAACCTTCTTACCCAAAACACTGCCTCCTTGGATCCCCAGGAACACACCTGAGGCCTCAGGCACCTGGGATGGTTAAGCATCCTGCTTCTAAAAACACTTGTAACCCTGGGAAGGAACACCTTTCCACCTGCCAGGCTGATGTGACATCAGAAAGGAGTTAGGGAGATGAGAATACACCTTCTTAACAACATAGTTTTGCAATAATAGTGGAAAATCACGAAAAGACAAAATGACATTGTAATTCCTGCCCTACTGCTGCTCCTGGTACCTGCCTTTGTTTTCCTGGGGCCATATTCCTTTTTCCTCAGTTTATGCTTTAATGCCTCAGTCACTAACTTTGTTTGCTTACAGCACTGACAGCACTTCTCCCCCACAGTTAAATCCATTAAATGACACATTTAGCTAAACCAGTGAAAACTTGGTGGGTGGATGTGGTACGAGTGAGCTGTGTAAGGCACTCAGGGATCCGTGGCTGGGTCAGCAATCTTGCAGTGTACAAGGAAGACCTGAAGAACATCATTCAAAGACAAGCTGTACATCTTTACCCCCAGGCTCCACCAGATGCCAGAACCCACTCACTCACCAGAAGTCTGGCATGTGCAAACTCCCCCTTTTCCTTCACAAAACTCCCAAGGAACGAACTGCCCAACTGCGTCTTCCAGGTTGGAGATAAACCTTCCCATCCCTTCCCACCACACTGCAAAAGCTTCTCTGCTCCATGCCACTCCTGTTTCCTTGGACAGTTCAACACACAGGCAAGGCCAGGAACTGTTCTCATGGTACACTGAAGTCTGCTGATTGTTTTCGGTCTAAAGAATGATTACTTCACTTGGAAACTTATCTTTTCCCCAATTACCTTAGGTGCTTTCTCAAGAGTTACTATTTGCCAATACAGCCCTTTCTGTGTGGACCAGCACTCCCACATCCCAGCCTCATACAAATACCACAGGAGCATAACCTGTGCTGAGCTCTGAGCAGGATTACCTGTAGCTGCTGGATTATATCATGTAACTCCACACCTTCTAGAAAACAGTGGTAGAGAGTCTCTCAGGCAGGTACCACACTCCCGGGTGCACCCATTCAGGCTGACCACAGGCAGGTGATGTTACAGTGCTTTAGGCAGGACCAAAACCCATTGAAGAGATGGGTAAGTGTCCAGAGGCCAAACTGAACCGTCTCACGAAACAGGTCTGAAACTCTGAACCCCAAGGAGTGCCTCAGTTACATACACCCTTATCCTCCTGTTCAGCTAACTTCTCTCATCACCCCTGTAGAACACCATTCCCAGGCCACCAGCCTGTGGACCCAGCAGGGGCTGAATCCTTCCCATGGCACGGAGCTGCAATGTGCCCCCGCCAGGTGGGGTCTGGCAGCTCTCCCTGGGATCCCCACTCACCACTGTAACACAGAGAATCACAGAGCCCCAGAATGGTTTGGGTTGGGAGGGACCTCAAAGCCCATCTTGTTCCACTTGTACCCTGCCACTACGGGCAGAAACACCTTCCACTGTCCCAGGGTGCTCCAAGCCCCGTCCAGCCTAGCCTTGGGCACTTCCAGGGATGGGACAGCCACAGCTTCTCCGGGCACCCTGTGCCATGGCCTCCCCACCTGTACAGGGAAGAATTTCTGCCCAGTATCCCACATAACCCTGTCGCTCTGAATCCATTCCCCCTTCTTCTGTCACTCCAGGCCCTTGTAAATAGCATCTCTTCATCTTCCTCACTGGCTCCCTTCAGGTAGGGGAGGGTAATTAGGTCACCCCAAAGCTTCTCTTCTCCAGGCTGAACAACCCCAATTCTTTCAGCCTTTCCTCAGGGCAGAGCTGCTCCATTCCTCTGATCTTCTTGGTGGTCTTCTCCAGACTCGCCCCAACAGCTCCATGTCCTTCCTGTGCTGGGCGCCAGGGCTGGGGCAGCTCTGCAGGTGGGGTCTCACCGGAGCGGGGCAGAGGAGCTGAATCCCCCCATTCCTGCTGCCCTCGCTGGGGAATCAGCCCAGCACACAGCAGGTTTCTGGACTGACAGGTGACACTATTGAAATACAGGTGAGTCTCAGCCAACAAAAATTAACAAAAGGCTTCGGGAAGCATTAAACACCCCAAATTTGGCCGGAGCAGAGCGGCAGGTGAGCGCGCAGCGCTCCTGCAGCGCCCTTACCTCGTGGCCGGTCTCCACGGACACCTTGCAGGGGCGGCCCTGGGCGTCCGTGCGCTCGGCCAGCTGGCTCTCGGGCAGGAAGCTCTCCTCGGGCGTGCAGTACCAGCCCTCGTAGGAGCCCTTGTAGAGCACCCCGCCTTCGCGGAGGGCCCCCCAGAAGTGCCGCACGGCTCGCTGGTGCCGGGGCTCGCTGGTGCGTGTGAAGTCGGTGTAGGCGACGCCGGCCTGGGTCAGGGCCTGGCGGAAGAGCCCCGAGACCCGCTCGCAGAGCTCCGCGGGCGGCGTCCCCGCCGCGGCCGCGGCCTGTTGGATCTTCAGCCCGTGCTCGTCGGTCCCTGAAACGGAGAGAGGCCGTGGGGAGAGGCCGGAGGCCGCAGCCCCACGGGGACACAGGGGCCCGGGGACACGGGGAGGGAGGTCAGCCCCAGCGGAAGGGGTCAGCCCCGGGGAGGGGGCTCGGACCGGGGGCCTCGCTGACCCGTGCAGAGCCGGGCCGGGCCGGCGGCGCGCAGGCGGCGGTGGCGGAGCAGCGCGTCGGCCAGCAGCGCCGAGTACAGGTGCCCGATGTGCGGCGGCCCGTTCGCGTAGAAGATGGGGGTGGAGAGCAGCAGGCGGCGGCCGGGCCCGGTGGNTGGGGCCGGATCCCGGCCGGGAGCGCGGTTTGCGGAGGGCACCGGGCCGGGCGGTCATCCCGCGGGATGGGTGCGGGCGCGGCCGTGCCCGGCGCGCTGCGGGAGGGGGCGCGGGGCGGCGGAGGCGCGGATGCTTCGGGAGCGTGTTTGGGACAGCGTGAATTACCCGGAGCTGCTTGGGACCTTGGCCGCCTTTCGGGTGCTGGTGGCTCTGCTGCGGTTTTTGTCACAAATAAGTGCCTTCAGGCTGGGGTGAGGCGGGTTTCGCACTCGCCGGGCGGGAGCAAGTGGAGGTGGGGACGGAGGGAGCCCAAACCTCTCCCGGGAGCATCGGCCGTGCTGGGAGCAGCGCTCGGAGCCGTCTCCGCCGTCGCTCGCTCCGTTTAGGGATGAATTGGGGCGGCCGTGGCTCTGATTTGGCGATAGAGAAATAAAACGCTGTGCAGCGGCTCAGCCAGGGGTGCTCCTTGTCCTGCTTGCGCGGCGGGAGCTGCCTGCACGTGGATCTGCTCATTTCCACCGGGGATGCCCTTTTTGCCAGCAGAACCCCATTCCTGCTGGTGGTTTATCCCGTGGAATGAGCTGTGTGAGCAGAGCGGGTTTGGTTCCGGTGTAAGCATCCCTGCTGCCGGCCCTGGCCGGGTTATCTCAGCCTCTGCTTGCTTGTGCTGGAGCCAGGTGCATCCTCGGACAGGAGAGGCCTGGAGAGGGTGTAGGAACCACCAGGACACATCTCTCTGCTCGCCCAGCCCGGTGTGGCTGGAGGCTGCAGCTGCGGGCAGCCTTCCCAGCTGCCTAGAGATGCTCCTGCTATCAGTTAGTTCAGTTACCCCTTGATCTTACAGATATTTTGGCATCCACAGCTGCCCGGAGCACATTGCTGTGGCTCAGGATAAGTCGCTCAGATGTGGTGCTGGGTTTTCCAAACAAAGAATTTGCTTGGGTTCAGAACTGACTTAGTCTCTAAATTTCCAGACGTACCTTTGTATTGACAGTGTTTTTGTGTTGTTTTCTCCAATAAATTGTGTTCCTTAGGCACGTTGTTGCAGCGCTGGAATGTGCCCCCAGACCTGCAGCTGAGCAGACAAGTGGCTAGCACAGGCGTGCCTGGGGAAAAGGGCAGTAATTCGGTTTTTGTCCTTATTGTGGGTTTGTCCACCTTAGGAGCAGGTGCCTATGTAAGTAGAAAGGTGGTTCCTGGGAAGAAGCCGCAATCCATCTCTCCTGTCGAGCATCTGCTGTATTCCAGCTCTCTTTACTCAGCTTTTGATCTCTGTAGCTTTATCTCTGTTTCCTCCTTCAGAAAACTTCAAGGGGAGCTAAATGGAAATTAACTTTTTATGATTACTTGGGTTTTAACTGTAATTTCAGTTACCTTTTAAGTTTTTTTACCTTAAAGGCACTCTTGGGTTTTTTTGTTATGACCAACCACAGCTCTGTCTGTTGTCTTGTATGGGACAAACAATTCCTTGCCAAATCTCAGTTCAGAACATTTGTTTAACTGGTGTAAGTGTACCAAATCAACCCCCAGCTCGGGAGCATTTATGTCCTACTTGAAAAGGATAAAGGTTTTCAGTCTGACTTAAAGAGTAAATGACATTCCCAGAGAGCTGAAGAGTATCAGCACTGCCTGGGAGTGGATAGACCCCAGGTTTAAATCACACAAATCTTTGTTTCCAAGCTCTTTCTCTTGGAGGATCATGTTCATTAAAAGTTCCAAATCCCGATTTTCTCCTAAGGAAGCTCCTGGTAAAGGAGAAAAAAAAAATTCAAAACAGTGCATGGAAGAAAAATCTTTTCCTATTTCCTTTAAATATAATTGTTTCCTGTGCCCTGCTGTCCTTTTCTTTGGCAGACAAGGTAGCTGAAATTACAAAGCACACTCTGCTTTTCCCAAGACCTGTTTAATCAAGAATCCTTCCTGATATTCAGCTCTTTCCCTCTTCTCTTCCATTGCCTGTCTTCCCCTGCAGTTTTGCAATGCCATCAGCTAAGATGCCCTTCTAGATCCCTGACGTCTTCAGGTGTTCCTGGCAAAGCTGGCAGCAACCTCTTGTTATACTTAATAGTGGGAGGAACAGTCACTGGGACAGGAGCTTATGTAAGACGCTTCACTAAAGGTGTTTGTGGGGTGGGAGGGTGGAGGGGGGCACCTGTCTGTACCTCCCACCCTGGTACCCTTCACTTCCAGCCCTCTTCGTGCTCCCTGGCCTCAGGTATTTCATTTTCAAGGGACATTGCCAAATAACTTAAGGTTACAAATTGGATATTCTCAAGTGGTGCAGTTCTTAGTGGGGAAACCTGCCTTAGAATTAACCTTTCCACATCAAGTAAATCTGAACCCAAAATGGCCATCTTTGGCTTGTGACTGTGTAAGGGCACAAATTATTAATTAATGCACCTCTCCCGATATCAGTAATTCTGTTTCTGACTAGAAAGAACTTGACATTGTCCTATTGAAAATATTTATCCTCAAGGCCTGATCTGATGTTTAGCCTGTGCATAATAGCGCTTGTTTTTTCCTAAAGGATCAGATTTAATCTGCTGTATGCTGCCCTTTGGACTCGCTTAAAACCTTCCTGGTTCTGCCTGTAAAGGCAGAGGTGGTTTGTTAACCTTGGCTTTTCTGTCTTGAAGCAAAAGGCTTAAAAAATACCTTTATCTTAATTCTTCTCAACACTGAGAAGTTCTCGGTTTCTAATATTTTTGACATTTCTTCAGTTCCCTGGACAGGCTTTTGTCCCGTGCTATTTTTTGTGCCTGGCATTAAATTCCTCCATTCTCATTTGAGACTATTTGCTATAAAACACCAACTTCTGAGGATTGGCAATTGAAATTTGATGTCATGCACGTGATAGAGATTATTAGCAAGGATGGGTTTTGCCTTAAAGAAAGGTTTGCTTCCCTCTAATTTTTTACCCTTGGGGAAAAATACTAGCCTCTGACCTGTTCCCAGCACTCCCAGTGTCTTCAGCTCCTGTCCATGGCCAGTTTTTCTTGGAAGTTAACATGATGTAAGAGATGTCTGTACCAGTAAATTGTGCGTGCAGGCTCTGCTTATGCTGTACCCCAAGTTTCACAGTCAGATGAACGGGTCAGCATTCATGGAAGAGATTCCATGTCCCAGGGCCAATACCTGGAGCAGCCCCGCTCCCATGGCTCAAGGCCCTGCTGATGTCTGGGGTGACCCCACTGCCACCACTGTGCCTGTATCACCTGGCCTAGAGCAGGCCAGTTGGGTTGTTGGCTCTGCCCAGCTGCTCTGGGCTTTGGAAGCTGGGAGATGCTTTTTCTTTGGAGTTGTCTTCCATTTCTGCAGCCTTGTGTTGTGTCATGGCCCAGCTTGCATGTGGTCTTGGTTTGGCTGCATTTCCTTTGTTGGAGTCGGTTCCCCTTGGAAAGATGTGCAGCCAAACACCTGCAGGAAGGTTCATTGTTTCTGGGAAGCAGCCAGACATCCAAGGCTCATCACACCAGGTGGAGCAGGTCATTTTCTGAGCACGTTCTCGATGGGCACCCTGTCCAGGGAGGTGTATTTTGCCCCACGTGTTGTCACTGGCTTTTCCAGCACGTGGGGTGGACAAAAGCCTGCCAGGGGCAGCAGCAGGGTGGTGCCTTGGTGCTGTGAGGTGGACAAGGTAAATGTCTGCTGTCTGTCTGCAGGTGTACAAAACACTGAAGGATAACAAAGAGCGATTCATCAACCGGGTCTCGACGGTAACCACGCGGTCCCAAGACGATGAGTCCTCTGCCTCCGGTGGGTACCAGCCGCCAGTTCTGGGGTTGGCTCTGTTCTTCGTGAGCTTGAGGCCTCCGAAACAGACGGAACAGAGCCTCTCTGGAATCACAGATGTGCCTGCACAGGATTGCACCTCTCAGTGGGTGCTGTTGTTTCAGAATTCCCATGCAAGGCCAGGTTGGACGGGAGTTGGAGCAACCTGGCCTAGTGGAAAGTGTCCCTGCCCATGGCAGGGGGGTGGAACTGGACGTGCTTTAAGGTCTCTCCCAGCCCAACCCATTCTGGGATTCTGTTATTCTGTGACTTCCAGCACAGAAGACAGCGCTGGCTCCATGACCCAGAACAGGCTGTTTTACAGAGGATGAAGTAGGATGTCTCCTGGGGCTGATTTCTGTCATTTACTCCTTCTGTGATAAAAAGAGAAAGGAGTGAGCCCTGCTTCTGGCTTTTGCCTTTGCACAGTCTGGCAAGGACACTGATTCCAGAGGGCCTCTTTCCCTGGCTGGTGGAGAGCCTGTTCATCCTGGAGTCAGCCCTGAACTGCAGCTCACAAACTGCAGCCTGTGCTTCGCTGAATTAAGCGAATTTCAGGTGCAGGTGCTGCTCCTGGGGGCGCAGCAGGTGAGTTCTGGTGCTAATACTGAACTGCCTGGTTTGTCCCTGCCTACGGATTAACGGTGTGTTGCTCAGCAACAGGACCTGCCCGTGGGAGAAGGTGCCTTCTGCAGGAACTCAAAAGTTGTCTCCTTGAACAAAATTACAGAAAAACGTGCCTTGGCCTTTTGGGGAACTTCCCTTTGTTATTAACTGCTCAGTGGTTGGCCAGTGCAGAGTTTCGGGCTTGCTTAGAAAAACCAGTTTGCTGAAATGTGACTGATTCCTGTAGGGAGCAGCTTTGGGGAAGGCAGCAGCGGGGTTCTTGGGAAGGATGCTGGGGCAGAAGGAGGACAATTTCCAAAGGAAGTCTGAATGTGGAAGGCCCCTGGTGACACACTCTGTGCCCTGGGGCTGGGCCGTTTGCCTGTATTTGCAGTAAGTTGTCCCATCTGTCACCTGCAGCTCCGGGCACTCATCCCAAGGTCCCATCCCACGTCCCTTTCCTGCTCATTGGTGGAGGAACTGCTGCTTTCGCTGCTGCCAGATCCATCCGGGCCCGCGACCCCGGAGCCCGGGTAAGAGCTGTCCTGCTCCAGAGCCTCTGTGTGTGCTCCCATTTGCCTGCTGTCACTCCAGCTGATGTGTTTCCTGGCCAATTAAAGGTGCTGATTGTGTCTGAAGATCCTGCCCTGCCCTACATGCGTCCACCTCTTTCCAAAGAACTGTGGTTTTCCGATGATCCCAACGTGACAGAGACGCTGCGGTTCAAGCAGTGGAATGGCAAGGAGAGGAGGTACGTGGCACTGCAGGTGACAGGAGAGTGTTTAGTGACAAGGTGACAATGACCAGACTGTTCTTGGGAGAGAACCACCAGCCAGTGGAGCACTGAGGAGCAGGGAAGGCTGTGTTGGTGCTGGCAGGGGTTGAGGAATTCTGCTTCCCACCGGTGTTCGCTCAGGACTCGATACCTCTTAAGCTTTGCTGTGATTGCCCTTAGACACGTCCCTCTATGGGCAGGAGTCCTCTGAAATCAGTTAATAAAGGTGAAGCTCTGCAGGTTAGAGCAGAGGTCCAGGGATACGGGATCACACTTGATTTTTGTGATTTCTGTGATTAAGCCTTACTTGGTGGTTGGATTTGATGATCTTTTCCAACCTGAACAATTCTTTGATTCTGTGATCCAAACCCTCGAACTTCGACAGTGTGAAGACCCGAATTCTTAAAAATAGATGAATAATTGTGGAGCTTGTTATGGATGCACAGAGTTGTGTTTGTCTCGGAGTTGCTGAACAGTTGGATTTCTGGTACTCCAGAGCAAGTGGAACCTGTTTGGTAATGGAGCTTTTCTCAGTATCTATTTCCAGCCACCATCTTTCTACGTGCCTGTCGAGGACCTTTCTTCTGTGGAAAATGGTGGGGTGGCAGTTCTGCCTGGCAAGAAGGTGGGTGCAGCACTGGCTGTTGTTCCTGCAGCTCTTCTTAAGCAGAGCCTGCAGCCCAAGGTGGTACTGAACCACTGGAGTTGGAGTTGGCTGGGAAGGGGAATTTGTATAAGTTTCGGGAAAGTGTGATGGAGCAGAGATTATGCTGCTCTGAAGTGAAGTTTGGAAATGGGAGAAGGCAAGAGGAAGGGAAGATGATGAGGAAGAGAGAAGGATAAGTTTGGAGTCTGGGCATGGGACAAAAATATGTAGACCTTAGAGATGGGGAGTGACAAGTGGGAACTGGGCTGTGTGGGCTGGAGGGTGAGGTGAGGAGAGCACAGAGATCGAGGTAGTGGGTGATGAGGTGAGCAGGAGCACTGTGCCAAAGCAGCAGGAAGGTGGAGAAATTTATGGTGAACCTTCTAATATATTTATATCCTCAGTTTTTTGTATGTTGCTATGATAAATGTCAATGATTCCTCTTCCTGCTGAGCTGTGCTGTGTCTGAGCCCATTTCACACTCAGACCATGGGAAGATCAGCCTGAGCTATGGTGACTCCCAAAGAAGTTGCCTCAATTCTGACTTCCAGTTCTCTCACTTCCCCACTCCTGCCCCCACCCTAAAGCTAAAGGTGGGAGAATGTTAATTCCAAGTTTGCATCTCTGATCAGCAGTCCATGAAGTGAAGAGCTGGAGCTCAGCTGGGTTCATCTTGCAGGTTGTGCACATGGACGTCAGAGGGAACACGGTGAAGCTCAGTGATGGCACCCAGATATCCTACGACAAATGTCTCATTGCCACTGGTAAGTGTTGGGTTTTTTCTCTTGTTCCTGGTCTTGTGCCAGGCTTTTTATTTCAGTGACATTTAGCTAGAGATAAATTCTCTGGAGTACCTCCCCTGTGGAACCAAGCTGGGAGAGCGGGGGGAGTCCAGCTTTAAGGTCCCAAACCATTCCGTGATTCTTTGGTTCTGTTTGAGAAGAAGTTTCTGCTGTGTCAAACATGCTGGGGAGCAGTCCCGTGAAGGGCAGTAGTGCAGACAGCCATGCTGGCTTTCTCACCTGCCTTGCATCATCAGCTTTTCTGGGATGTTCAGGCAGCAGCAGGGACACTGGGATATTCCCATACCGGAACAGTTTGGGAAGCACAAGCGAGATCCGAGACAGCTTTGCGCTGTCTGGGTAACCAGTGCCATGGCCGTGGTGTCATTGGTCTCTCTTCTCTCCTCCTTGTGTGCAGGGGGATCCCCAAGGAACCTGCCTGCCATCGAACGAGCAGGAAAGGACGTGCAGAAAAGGCTGACCCTGTTCCGAAAGGTAACCTCAGGTGCTGCCGGCCGGGTGAGGCTGAATGGATCAGAGCCACTTACCACTGCTTTCTGTTTTTAAACTCCTCTGCTTTGGGTTGGGACAGTCCTGCCTGGGCAGTGCCTCCCTCAGACGGTGCCCAGGAATCCACTGGCTGCTTATTCCTTCTCCCAGGCAGGAAACCAGGGTAGAGTCTACTCAACCACTCGCCTGCTTGCCTCAGCCTGAGAGCTGTAATAGTGTGTGGATTATGGGGTTTAGGTACTTTTTAAAGTTTCCCTCCTGTGTGACTTTGCTGCACCTTCCAAAGTGAATAAAAGCCATTGAATGTGGCCAAAATCTTCTGGAATTTGCTGCAGAGTTGCTTTTTTTTTTTTTTTTCAAACTCCACTTTTTTTGAAAATGTGGGATTTGGAAGAAGAAGCATGCAGCCTTCTCCTTAGTCATGTTCAGGGAATGGATTGGGAATAAGAAGGCGTATGGGAGTCTTGTGTTCTGTGCTGGACTTGCCCTGAGGTGTGGTCTGCTCAGTGGGGAAGGGAGGGATGGATGGTGTGAGCTGTGGCATCCTGTGCTGTGGAACATTTGAGTTTAGAAGTTTTATTGTAGTTGCCCTTGAAATGTAGGGGGAAATGCGGGCATTTGAGATTTCCTGGACAGGGAAGAGCTTGCACAGACTTAAGGAATCCAGGGAGGTTTTTCTATGCAACAGGCAAACAGGAGGAGGGAGCAACACTTCTCCTTTTCCAAGCTGGGGAGTCACTCTTATTTCAAAGGGAGAGACTGGAGACAAATGCTTTCTGCTGCCATTCCTGTTAGAGAGGATTGGAAATGGGGGTAAATGTTCTTTCAGATCGAGGACTTCCGAAGGCTGGAGAAGATTTCCAGGGAAGTCAAGTCCATCACAATTATTGGTGGTGGTTTCCTCGGCAGCGAGCTGGCCTGTGCTCTGGGAAGGAGAGGTGAGCATGTGTCCCCAGCTGTGACAGGCACTGAGTGGCAGCAGCCTTGCATCAGAAACTTCTTTTCAGTCTCCAGCTGCTCGGTTTTTGCACAGACTCTGTGTTTGCCTGAAGGAAACAACACATGGGTGTTTTGTTGGCTGTGTGGCCGAGGCTCTCCCCTCATTAGCTGCCCAGCAGCCCCTGACCACAGAGGTGGGAGCTCTGTGGGCCACTGCGAGCTGCAAAGTCATTCCACCCTCTGAAAAGTCACATTTGTTCTCTGTGCTCAAAGCCACCCTCAAACTATGATTTTGGGGTTGGAACTAGATGATCTTTAAGGTCCCTTCCAACCCAAAGCATTCCGTAATTCTGTGATTTCAAAGAGGTGGTGAGCAGCTAGATTCTGACTGTCAGTGTGTGAGTAGTGGCTTTAGGGTAATTTTTAAAAGTTTTTGCCAAAATACCAAACATTTTCCCTAAAAGCCTGTTACCTAGAGTTTGCAGGTATATGAGAAGCAGTGGTCAGTCACTTTGTGACTCCTTGGGAGTCAGAACTCGCAGATTTGGAAACTTCTGTCAAGCTCCTTGTGTAAAGTAAAGCATGTGTGTCCCAACATCTGCTGCTGCTCTTTATCCTGCTGCTCCGTGCTTCCCTTCCAGCACGAACCCGAGGCCTGGAGGTGATCCAGCTGTTTCCAGAGAACGGCAACATGGGCAAAGTGCTGCCCGAATACCTGAGCAACTGGACCACGGAGAAAGTCCGAAGAGGTGAAGCTGCCGAGCGGGTTTGGGCTGGTGGCTGCTGGGCAGCTGCTCCTGGGGACATCCAGGTCCCTTCTGTCCCTGCAGCCTTGGGAAGGCTGGGCCCTGCAAAGTGGCCCAGGTACAGCACAGAGGAAGTTGCAGTTCAGGCATTTTGGGCTGCCATGAACCCCTGGCTTCTTGGCAGCTGCTCTGGGAAGGCTGAGCAAGCAGGCTTGCCGATGCCAGCGAGGCTTTCCTTCCCTGTGGCTGTTTCCCTGGAATGATCTCTGTGCCCGTGCACAGACCTGGGCCAGGCCAGGAGCTGCAATGTTTGGCTGATAACGTCAGTAAGGTCCAAGACACGTTTTTCCATTTGCTGCATTAAGTGCAAAATAATCCTGTGCATTGGGAAGTGGAGAGGGAGAGAGGGAGCAGGAATGTTATTGGGTGTGGATTGCAGCGCCTGATACCACAGGTCTGAGTTAATTTCTTTTTTAGAAGCTGCTTTGTTGGACCTCTGGGTCTGGCTGTGACACAGCAATAGGTAATTGAGCGTCCTTAGTTCCTGAACACCTGTTTTAGGGAATTCTTTCGGATGTGGCCTTGTCATCACGAGATGTACTTTGGATTGTCATTTAAGCAGCTTTCAGACGTTTTAGCTGGGTTTCTCCTCGTGCTTCCCCCAGAGCTGCACTAGCACATGCAGCAAAGCTCGGGTGGGCTCTGTCCTGGTTCCTCACCTGGATCTGTCTGCACCAGCCTCCTGCTGCAGGTGGGATCTGCCCAGCCCTGAGCGGGCAGTGAGGTGTCTGTGCTCATTTCCAGAGGGGGTCAATGTCCTGCCCAATGCCGTGGTCAAATCCGTCTCTGTGTCCGGCAACCGGCTGCTGATTAAACTGAAGGACGGCCGGAAGGTAAATGGAAAAGCAAGGAGAGGGTAACGTTTGCAGGGGCACGCAGGGAATTAACGTCCTCATTCTGCATCCCAAACAGGTGGAGACGGATCACATTGTGGCTGCCGTGGGGCTGGAGCCTAATGTGGAACTGGCCAAGTCAGCGGGGCTGGAGGTGGACTCGGACTTCGGGGGGTTCCGGGTGAACGCGGAGCTGCAGGCGCGCTCCAACATCTGGGTGGTGAGTGTGGGCACAGCTGCCCTGCTGCTGCAGCGGAACACTGGGCTGGCACGGAGGAGGGGACCGGGGTGAACAGGAGCGAGTGAGGAGAGTAAGGAGAGCGGTGTAGTGCAGCCCCAGAGCCTGGTCAGGCGCTGCAGCCGCCTCGTTGCCATGGTAACCACGGCGAGTTTGGAATATTTATGCTGTGTAAGAGGAGTTGGGGTAACCTAAAGATAGCCTGGATCACTCGCTTGCATAAGAGTCCCTTGGTGGGCGTTGAGACTTTGATTCCTCTGGAAAACGTACCTCATGCTGGCTTATTTTTCCAAGGATCGGTGAAAAATGCTGAGAAGCTGGGAGTTGTGTAGTCCAGGGAGTGGGATGAGGTAGTGGTGGTGTTCGGGGTTTGCCAGAAAAACTCAGTTCCTTGTTCCACTTGTTCTCTTCCTGATGTTTTTTGTTTGGGCACTAATGGAAGCTGTCCCTGTCTCGGGGCTCACGGGATGGTTCTCTCCAAGGCAGGGGATGCTGCCTGCTTTTATGACATCAAACTGGGCCGGAGGCGCGTGGAGCACCACGACCACGCCGTGGTGAGCGGGAGACTGGCTGGAGAAAACATGACAGGAGCTGCAAAGCCCTACTGGCACCAGTCCATGTTCTGGTAACGGTCCTTTCGTCTTTGGGGGTTCCTTGCGTGGCCGCGTTGCAGGAGCTTGGACAAGATACACCTTGGGAAGTCTCTGTTTCCCAGGAGGAGTGAAACCACCTCAGCAAACACCTTGTGCAGCTTCCTAAAGCTCAGGGCGGGGGAGGTGTTTGAGCATTTGCTGCTCTGCCCTCACCTCCCTCAAGTGTTTTTCCTTCCTGCAGATCCCAGTTTCTCCCTGAACGAGTCCCATTCCATAGAGCAAGGAGCAATACAGAACAGCCCTTTCCTCAGAGCAGACTGATACACAGGTTGAATCTAGCAGCAGCTTTTCTGTTAGGATTATCTGAAGTTCCCCAGCCCAGTGTGTGGGTCTGAGCGTTGCACTTTGCTGAACTGATGCTTTAGTAGCAAAGCATTGCTGCTTCCAGGTATACCTGAAAAGTTGTTTTCCAGAGAGAGGTATCAGGAAAATGGGCAGTTTTGCTATATTTTCCTGAAGTTCTTTTTAAAACAAAATGAATGAAAACAGAACAACAAAACAAAAAAAAAAGCCCCACAAAAAATTAAATCCAAAAGGCTGTTAGCTCAGCCCAATTAAAAATCCCAAATCCTGTTTGTTAACAGGATTTCAAATACGGGTAAAAGAGTTTTCCCAGGGAAATCCCCTCAGAAATAGTTATTTATGATCTGCTGTCATTTACCTGAACTCTCGGTCTGTCCTGCCTGGACTTGGGGCCCAGAGCATTTCTCACTTCACTTTTAAACAAGAAACAGAGCCACAGAATTCTTGTGGTTGGGAAAAACTTCAGGGGTCGTCAGGTGCAGCTAAGGACACAGAGACAGCCATTTCCCAGGGGTGCTTTCCCTCAGGATGCTCTCAGCCATGACCAGATGCAGGTGAAGGAGGGCTGCGAGTTGCAGCCCCGTATTTGTTGGCAGGTGTCACACTGTGCCAGCCCTCACAGAGTGACACTTCCTTCCCCCGTGCCGAAAAGCTGGGAAATGACAGGAATTCCTCATGCATTTTGTCAGCATGCTCAGGATCCTGATCCTCTTGGAGAGAAGGTTGTGTGGAGACCTCCCAGCATCTTCCATTGTCTGAAGGGGCTGCAAGGAGAGAGGGACTGGAGTGACAGGACAAGGGGGAGTGGCTCCAAACTGACAGAGGGGACATTTAGGTTCAATATATGGAAGAAATCCTTCCCTCTGAGGGTGATGAGGCCCTGGCACAGGGTGCCTGGGGAAGCTGTGGCTGCCCACGGTAGAGGAGTGGAATGAGATGGGTTTTGAGCTCCCTTCCAACCCAAATCATTCCATGATCCCTCCTGATCACAGCTGGCATATTCCTGGTGTTCCTTGCAGTGACCCCAGTCTGTGCTGGAGGATTCTGGCTGGGAAGGTCGTGTTGTACACAGATCCAAAGTGGTTTGTGATGCATCTGTTCCCTCAGCGTCCTGGGAAACACTTCAGACACCTGGTACTTACTGGTGCCAAACCACAGCTGCTTTGTCTCCCATCAGCTCCCCAGTTCAGACTAAGTGCCCAGTTCAAGGAGGTGTTAGGGCAAGGTGTTCTTCTCTTTAGTCTTTTTTAAATGCTCTCTGAAATATTCACTGAGTGATTGTCCATGCTGCCAAGCCTGGTGTGGAGAACAGCACTGCCAGAAGCTGGGATGCCTCCAGCTGCCTCCCAGGGAGCAGGCCTCAAGGATTTCAGAGTTTTGGTCAGTGAGCTGGTTTTTCTGAAGCTCAGGGCCATGGGCTTGTCATGTCTTGACTCCTTGTTGCACCTGTGTGCACTGAGGACACTCTGTGTATCGGTCAGTGTGCCGGTCAGCCCGTGTCCAGCATCGCCCACGCCACACTGGAGTGAGGAATGGAGGATGGATGGATGGAATTGCCTTGGGTTTGTCTCACTAATGCTACAAATTTCTTTTATTCCCACTTCATTCCTAGGAGTGATCTGGGCCCCAATGTGGGGTACGAAGCCATCGGCCTCGTGGACAGCAGTTTGCCCACAGTGGGAGTGTTCGCCAAGGCGACAGCGAAGGACACCCCAAAAAGCGCAACAGAACAGTCAGGTAGGGACTGGGGAGCTCCTGCACGTGCTGGTGTGGGGACCACAGAGTCACCCTGACCTCTGAGAGCACGAGGACACAGCAATCTGCTGTCTTGTTTCTAGACCAAGCTTTAAAGGCTGGCTTTGATATTAAAATGTGATGAAAACACAACATTCTTCCAAGAAGATGTCAGGGAACGCCTCTACTGACATGTAAACTTTCCCAGGGAAGTTTGATCTCTGTGGCAATAAAATGATCAGTTTGGGATAACAGAGACAGGGATCCAAACATGCTTATTTTGTATCCACTGCCTGCAGGAAGCAGACTGTGCTGTCCTTTGCATTTGGGGTGGAAGCTGGGAACTGTCAGTGTTGTGCTCCATGTTGGGATTGTTTCATCCTTTTGTTAATGAAACTTAACTTTTGGGGAGCACAACTCAAAGGGAAACATCTCAGGCTCCTGCTCTTGAGTCTGCTCCCATCATCACATGTCCTGCACTGGGTGTGTGACTCCTCCTATCTCTGCCTTAGGGACTGGAATTCGATCCGAGAGCGAAACGGAAGCGGAAGCCTCAGAAGTTCAGATCTCTCAAAGCTCTTCACCAACGCCTCAAGTCCCACAGCAAGGAGAAGATTACGGCAAAGGTGTCATTTTCTACCTCAGGGATAAAGTCGTAGTGGGAATCGTGTTGTGGAACATCTTCAACAGGATGCCCATTGCTCGGAAGGTCAGTGCAGGGCGAGGGGGGTTTGCTAGAGCGGGGCTTTTCTTGTGGAAAAATCAATCTGCCCGTTCAAAGTGAGGATAAATAAAGGCAGATGCTCTGTCTGGTGCAGAGCTCAGCAGTGTCCAATGGGAGCACTGCTCGGGTTAATTAGGGGAGCTGTCCCTGTGCTTTTTGGTATGGCCTTCCTTCCTGCCTTCCTTTCCACCTTCCCTGCCTGTCTTCCTGCTTTCCTCCTTTCCTCCCTCCCTCCCTCCCTTAGCAGCCCTTACCCTAAATCCGTGGTCTCTTCATCTTGTCTAAAAGTTGCAGGTTCAAGCCAGGTATCCTGGCTCCAAGTTAGTGCCAGGCTCACCTTTGCAGAGCTGAATCACTTTTTAAAGCACTTGTTCTCCCTGGGTGTAAAGGGAAACCCAGAAACAAATCCCACAGGGACAGGAGGTTGGTTTTCCTGCTGTTCTTGTAGGCAGGTGATGGTACATTTAAGACTCCCATGTGAATTTGGGTGTAGAAAGTGCTGTCGTGTTGTGGCTGTCTCAGTCTGAGATCCTCTCAGCTTCAGAGAGGATCCAAAGCGTTCCTGGCATTGGCTGTGACAGTCCTGCAGCCCTGGCTCTTTATAGGATGTGCTGGATTTAATGTGGTCTCCTTCCTCCAGATCATCAAAGATGGGGAGGAGCACGAGGACCTCAATGAAGTAGCAAAGCTCTTCAACATCCACGAAGACTGAACTCGGCAGCAGGAACACCAGGAGGGAGTGGGCTGCTGGCTGAGTGCACCCCTTCACCTTGGGCAGCTTCCTGGGAGCGCTTGGGAATATCCCACTGACCTGAGCCCAGTGTTTGCACCAATAAAATCAGATTGTTCTAGCCACCTGCTCCTTCCTGCACCGCTGCCTGGCTGCTGAGGAGAGGGGAGTGCTGCCCACTGGGGTTGGTTTTCCCTTGTGTCAACCTTGGAGGAGCCTGCAGAACTCCCTCTTTCCTTGCAGGAATTCCCACTGGGGAGTGAGCAGGCCTGCAGGCTCTCTGCCTGTTCTCCAGCCTGTCGAAACAGACTCGACTTGGTGAAATCAATTACCAATCAAAATCAGAGCAGGATGATAGGAAGTAGGAATCTTAAAAACAGTTTCCCCCTCCCTTTCTTTCCTGGACTCTCCATCCTCCCTCCCATCATCACAGGGAGATGGGGAATGAGGGCCGTGGTCAGTTCATCATACCTTGTTTCTGTCCCTGCTCCAGGAGAGGGGTCGTAGTCCTTCCCCTGCGCCAGCGTGGGGTCCCTCCCACAGGAGCCAGTTCTCCATGAACTTCTCCAGCCTGAGTCCTTCCCATGGGCTGCAGTTAAATCTTTTATCCCTGAGGTGTCACCACCATCTCTGCTGGGCTCAGCCTTGGCCAGCAGTGGGTGCGTCCTGGAGCCAGTGGCGTTGGCTCTGCCGGACGTGGGGGAAGGTTCTGGCAGCTTCTCACAGAGGTGAGAAGTCCCCCCGTGTAGTCCCGTCGCTCCCAAAATGTGGCCGTGCAAACCCAACACACCTGACAGCTGCCATGGGGGATGCGGGGCCTCATGGTGCCCTTGGGCCATTGTGACACTGCAGAGCCTCATGACACCAAGGGGCCATTGTGACACTGCAGGGCCACATCCTGCCCTGGGGTATTTAAGGAGCCGCCCTGGGGTACCCACTCAAGCAGAACACCTTGCTCAGGAAGCAGCAGCTTCCCAGGACACCTGTGGAAAAGGAGCCATGGAGGAGCAGACCCCAAACCCCCAGAGCCCTGAGGAGAGGCATCAGCTGAGAGATGGAGGGAGAGGCCAACGAGAGGATGGCACCAGGCGTACCAGCACCCTGCCCAGGCAGCTGCCTCCATCCCACACCTCTTCCTCCTCCCGCCCACAGCTGCGGCAGCGGCAGCCTCAGGGCAGCCAGAGCCGGTCCCTGCCCCGCATGACATCGGCCCGCAGCACCACCCAGGGCCGCTCCCTGCACCGGCTGTCGTCGCCCCGCAGCACCCAGGGCCGGTCCCTGCCCCGGCTGACATCGGCCCGCAGCACCCAGGGCACCCAGGGCCGCTCCCTGCCCCTCATGACATCGGCCCGCAGCACCCAGGGCAGCCAGGCCCGGTCCCTGCCCCGGCTGACATCGGCCCGCAGCACCCAGGGCACCCAGGGCCGCTCCCTGCCCCGGCTGACATCGGCCCGCAGCACCCAGGGCTCCAGGGGCACCGGCAGCGAGGACGAGGGGCCGCGGGGCCAGGGCCCCCAGGGTCACAGGGCCCGTCCCAGTGGCTCCTCGCAGCCGGCCATCCTGGCCAGCAGAGTCGCCGCCCGTGGCCAGCACCGGCCCGTGAGAAGCTGCTGGGCCTGCAGCAGCCTGGTGAGGCCGGAACTGGTGAGGGCCAAGCCTGGATGGCCGGACGAGGCTTCCCCTGCGCCGCAGCACTGCGGGCCCAGCATCTCCTGCACCCCTGTCCCAGCAGCTGCTGATGAGGGAAGCCAGGTGACCTCTGCGAATCCCCCGCTCTCCTTCCAGGCCTCCACGAGGAAACCATCTCCTGGCCCACAGAGAGAGGCCTCTCACCGTGTCGAGCAGGAAACCCAGACTGAGACCTGGGCACAAAAGGCAAATTCAGCTGCTCAATATGCTGAGCAGGGGACACAGACAGATATTGTGGCAGAAGAGGAGAAAAATTCAGCTGCTCCCCTCATGGCTGACCAAGACACAGAGACTGAGACTTCAACACAAGAGGAGAATTCAGCTTCTCCTCAAATCACTGCCCAGGGGACACAGACCAAGGCCCACAGGTCTGCCCCCTCGATAGGCGTTGATGCCCTGGCTCACCGACAGCAGCCCTCCCTGTTCCGCAGGGCATCCTGGCGCTCCTGCGTGGCTGGACAGCCCGAGAACGCGCCTCATGCTGCCAGCACCCTGTGGGATCCCAGGGACAGCCGCTGCTCCAAGCGGCCACAGCGTCCTGAGCATGGCACACCAGAGAAGTGGGGATGGATGGCACTGCCGCCCTACTGCTGGCCATGGCTCATTGAGATGAGTCAGTTCTAATAAAATATTTAATTTCTCTAATCGTGCCCACCTGTGCCTGGTCCCTCAGGAGAAAGACGGCTGCAGGTAAGGCCTGTGCAGAGCGGGAGAGCCCCTGTGCTCCTGCAGCCATGCACAGCCCGTGCCCTCAGCCTCTCCCAGGCTTCAGGTGCTCCAGTTTCTCTGGTTCAGATCCCTGGGTTGGTGCTGGTGGCCAGCCCTCAGCTGAACTCTGTCAGCTCCCTCCCACCCACCTACCTCCAAGTGACCATTTCAGATCATAAATTTGGTGAGTTTTCCCTAAGGCTGCTCCTCCCTGCATCTCCTTAGGCTCACGAGGAACCTCCCCAGTGTGGGGATAGGAGCACCTGCATGAGCCCCTCTCCCCTCTTTTTAAGACCTGCCTTGGCTGCTCCTGTGCCACTTTGGGGAGTTCCTCCTCGGTGGTGTGTGGGCAAAGCTTTCCTCCTAGTCCTGCCATCAGGGCATTCCTGCTGCCCTAAGGAAACAAATAACAAAACTGCAGCACTGCCCTCAGCTCCCTCTGCTCCCACAGGGGCGAGTAAAGCCAGCCAGGGACCAGCTGCCCCACAGACGGTGCTGGGACCAGACAGGGCTACCCCGACATCTGTGTTTGGGGATGGCTGGGCCTGGCTGCAGAGTTCCCAGCACCAGGGTCAGGCAGGAAGCAGTGGAGTCTCCCTGTTTTTCCAGCTGTGCAGAGACATGGGCCCTGCAGGTTCCACAGGCCACCCAGCTTCCCCTCTCCCTTCCCCGAGCCACAGGCTCAGGCTGACACGCACGGAAATCTGCCTGGACACGGAAAAAAAGGCAGGAGCCAGGGAGCCTGATGCAGGTTTTTTCTGTACATCAGTGTTTTTGACACCACAGCCTGTTGCTGCATATAATAAAACAGAAATCAGAAAGAGCAACCAGAATACACACCCAAAGGCAAAAAACCCTCGGCTTAAAGAAGGTGCTGCCAGGCCCCCGGGGGAAGGCTGGCAGCGGGGCTCCAAGGGGGGAAACGCCTGCCCTGGCTGGGGAGAAACACAACACAAAGAAAAACGAACCAACAGAAAAACCCACCCAAGGCTCCCGCTGCGGAGCGGGGAGAGCCAGAAATCCCCCGATTGTCCCGACCTCAGTCCTGTTAGCACCTGTACAATAAAACTGTACTGGCCCCGAGGCGGAGCAGCCCGCACCCGCACCCGCTCCCGCACAGAGAGCCGCTCCCGGGACACCGGCGGGGCGAGGAGGGGGCTTCTGCCGTGGGGACAGAGCCCGGGGCGGGGCACAAGCTGCCGAAGCGGGGGGCGCGCTGGGGGCCGCGGGCCGCGCCTGCCCGGGCGGCAGCCGCCGGGGACAGGGAGCAGCAGCACGAATGAGATGGAGGAAGGAGCCCGGGAGAGGATGGAGCAGTGGGGCTGGCTCCCGGCTGGGGCTGAGCGCTGGCAGCAGGAGCCAGCTCCAAAGCCAAGGGAAGGGGCTGTCCCCTGGCTTGTTGCCAGGGAGGGACGGGAACCCCTGGGCCTGTCTGGCCTCGGGGCACGCTGGAGAGGGGCGGGGGACGGCCTCATCCCATAGCCCGGAGCTCACCATCACAGTGATACAGACTCAGCAAAAACAAAGAAAACATTACAAATTAAATACTAATTAAATAAATACTATGGAAGACATTGGGAGGGGGAGGGCAAACAGAGAGGCGCAGTTCTGTAGGGTCCGGTGGGGAGGGGCGGCGGCTCCCACCCCTCGCTGCCCCATTGAGCCCCGTGGACGGGGTTCCATCACCCACCGGAGCTGGATGAGGCGGCGGCAGCGACCGCCACTGCTCGTGGCCGAGGGACCTCGGGAAGTCCTTGGAGGCGAGGGTCCTCCCTCCCCAGCTGGCGGAGACCCTGAGGAGAGGAGGAGCGGCTGCTCAAAGACTCGGGTCCCTGCTGCTGGCGCTGAGAGAGCTGCTTCCCCTTGGTCCTTATTATTGCCTCGTGATGCCGGGAGTGGCCTGTCCCCGTCAGCTGCTCCAGGCCTGGTACTCCACGGCCGAGCCCAGCAGCTGCAGCAGCTCGGGCTCGTAGTGCACCAGCTCCACAGTCTCTGCCGTGCCCGGCACCAGCTCAGGGCTCGCCGGCACCTCCTCCTGTGCCAGCACCTGGCTGAGGGACACCTGGCGCTGGAACTCTGCCCGGGGCAGCGTGGCCACCTCGAAGTGCGGGAAGCGGGCCTGGAATATGCGGGAGGATAGCTTCAGCCGCTTGAGCACATCAGAGAACAGGAACCAGTTGCAGGGCCTGCGAGGATGGCAAGAGCACGGTGGGTTACAGGGGTGGAGGGGGCTGCAGGCACCGTGCCCACCCCCCCGCCTCCCGGCACGATGGCCCTCCCCTCCAACCCTGGCACTGTTCTCCATGAGCTGCTTCCCCTCAGGAGCCCATGGACTGGGGTTTGATCACGGCCTCGCAGGTCGCAGCTTTTAAAAACATCCCCAGCCAGGCAGGGACAGTGGTGTGAAAGTCCTGCCTTCAACAAGGTCCTGGCAGCTTCCCTGCCAGGAATAAGCCACATGTCAGGGAACGGAGCTTCTGGTGTGGTTTATTGCTGGAGGGCATGCTGCATGTGTCCTTCTGCATGGACAAACACTGGCAGGCACAGAAATTTGCTGAACAGAAGGGCGGTGCCTTGGTTGCTGCCTCTTCCAAGTCACTCGTCTGCTCCCGCAACAGCCACCGTGTCACAGGGGGTGCAGGTGGGATCGTTGTTCCAGTGCTGGGACTGATTTAGCCATAATGGAAGGGAAACAATTCTCAGAGCCATCAGTGTGAGCCGCTGCTGAAGGAAAATAGGGCTAGGAGCAGGATCACAGGGATGAGAGAGGGGAGCTTCCTGACAGGCATGTCACAGGGACACACAGGGCAGCAGGATATGCCTGGCCATGGAGGGTGGGGGGAGCCCTGACGAGCCTTTCCTGCTCCCTAAGAACATTCCAGGCTGTGCCAAGACAGGTGCTGCTTCCCCAACTTCCCCTGTGCCACAGCCACAACTTCCCCTCTGCTGCCCAGAGCAGCTGTGGCTGCCCCTGGATCCCTGGAAGTGTCCAAGGCCAGCTTGGACAGGGCTTGGAGCAGCCTGGGACAGTGGAAGGTGTCCCTGCCCATGGCAGAGGGGTGGAATGGGATGAGCTGTAAGGCCCTTCCCAACCCAAACCATTCTGGGATCCTGTGATGACTCTAAGAAAAAAACCACCCGAGATACACGAGCAGCTCTTAACCCCACCAGAACAACCCACGCACTGCCACCCGTGGTCCTGCTCTGTGCTCCAGGGAAAGGTACTCACCCCCGGGAGACGGACACTTGGAGGTTGTAGCTGGGGAGCAGCGGCTTGTCTGAGAACTCAAACATGAAGTTATCTGCTTCTTGCTCCTCTTCCTCCTGGTCTGAGCTCCCTGGAGGGTTGAGCAGCAGGTCGCAGCCGATGGTGTCCTTCCCCTCTGCAACAGGACAGAGGTTGGCACTGTTCAGTCACACACCAGCCAGAGCTGGCACTCCCTGGCCACGGCCACGACCCCACGGGCACCTTCCCACAACATTCCCGCAGCCGTGTGAGATCCGCGCCCCTCCGGCTCCCCGCCAGCCCCTCATCCCAGAGGAACAGGGAGCAAGCGCTGGCTGCTCCACACAGAGGGATTGCTCACTGACCAGGTGAGGTGGAAAGAACACCCCGAGTCGTGGCAGGAAGCTCAGGTGTGCTCTGGTCCCACAGCTGAGGGGAGATTTGAGCTGTATATACGGAAGAAATTCTTCCCTGTGAGGGTGGGGAGGCCCTGGCACAGGGCCCAGAGAAGCTGTGGCTGCCCCATCCCTGCAAGTGTTTAAGGCCAGGTTGGACAGGGCTTGGAGCAACCTGGGATAGTGGATGGTGTCCCTGCCCATGGTAGAAGAGTGGAATAAGATGGTCTTTAAGGTCCCTTCCAACTCAAACCATTCCATGATTCTATGACTTAGAGAATTTGCCTGACTGTTCCAGGAGGCACCTGAGCTCCAGCAGGATCTGTGTCCAGAGCGGATGGAGAACAGCAGGCTGGATCCAAAAGCATTTAATACCACGTAGTCTTCTTATTTACCCATCTGAAAAGCTCCTGTTGAAGAGAAGCTTGCGGCCTGGATTTTATTATGAAGAGGTGTGAATAGTCTTAGGTTTGCAGAGTGGTTTTGTCCCTCTGAGGTAATACAGGAGAACTCCAAAAACTTCCAGGTAAGAGAGTTTAGATTCTACGGAGAGCAGCCAGGCCCAGTGTGCCCCTGACCAAATAAACCAATCATGCAAAAGTTCAACCCCACACAAGAGAGAAAAGGCTGAAGAAAAAGAAAATCTTCTGGTGTGCTGCACAAGGAAGCTTCACACACCCGGCTGCTCACCCAGCACGAGTGGGATTCCAACAGAGGAACAACAGCAGGTGACAGGAGACACTGGCTCAGGCAGGGTCTCAGGGAAAAATAGTTATTTCCTAGTGCTGCCAAGGGAAAAAATTCTCTAAGAAACAGAGTGCTGAAATAGTCAAAACTTGCTGTAGAATAGGACAAAAATAAGTGACGTTGTTATTGATCCAATGTTGCTGCTGGCAAAGCTCAGACGCCATCACTGAAAAACCTCAGATTTCCTGAGCAATTCAGAAAAAAAATAATTAAATGCATTTAACGTGGCAAAAATAGGGCTCAGTGTCTGTCCTGAAAGCTCAGTCCTGTCCGTCTGCCCGTGCAAAGGCTGGGACAAGGACAGGAACATTCTGTACCACCGAGGGAGACAATCAGGCACAACAATGCCTGTCCCAGGTGGAGACAAACCCCGGACTGGGACTTTGTGTCGGGAGCTCCAGCAGCACCAAGTGCAGGACACTGATGACTTTTCCACACCTCGGAGATCCCACACCCTGGCTTCCTTCATTATCCTTCTGCCCCCAGAGAGTTGCAGACCTCAAGGAAAATGTGGACAGCATTCCTGCCTCAAAGAATAGGAACAGCTCAAGCAGGGCCTGGGATTGCTCCTGTATCCTGAGGGACGTACAGTGCTTCAGCTGGTGGAGCTGATGGAAAGGGAGATTTCAAGGGACTGATCCACCAGAGGAGGAGAGTTGTTTGCTGCCTGTGATGACTGAGAGCAGCTCGGTTATTCCAGAGCAGAACCAGGTACTTCCCTGCCCTGGCTGTACCTGTTCCAGGTGACCCGAGGCGACTGCTGAGGCACCTGAGCCAGAAAGGGACATTTCAGGACACACAGTAAACAGGCTATAAAGAAACCAGCCCCATGTCCCGGGCTTGGGCATCCTGCTTTTTCTGCGGCTCTGTCAGTGTCTGGCACAGCGCAGGTGTCGCGGGGCTGGCACCGCGGCTGCTGCTGCTGCTGTAAACTGATCCCAGGAGGATGGGGAGTAGGGTCCCTTCCCGTGCCTGCTGGAAACAGACCTGGCAGGGTAAGGGATCCCTTCCCGGCTGGGTTAGCTCCTGCCTTGCCAGGCAGCATCTCAAAGGCAGCACTGGGAATGCCCCGTGGATGGGGCAGCAGGAGGGACAGTGTGCCCAGCCCTCAGACAGCAGCTCCAGCTTGGGATCTCCCTCAGCCACAGTTGGAAATATCCCACAAGCAACATCAAAGCCACAGGACTCCAGAACCTTTTGTGCAGCTGACATTTCTCCAGGGATCATCATTCCATGTCTGGAAGAACCTCTGTCCTCCCCAGAGGTACCTGTGAAAGCACCTGAGGTGTGACATCAGCCCAACCAACACTGGAAGGAACTTCCCATGACAGCAAGGATGAAATGATGCTTCCAGGGGAGGGTAGAAGAAGATCAGTGTGGGATTGTCTGACTTGTTAACAGCTTCAGGTTGCCCAGGAGAGAAGAAAAACCTGGCAGATGGTGTCATGTGAGTGACAGAGACCCAGCAGAGACATATCCCCAGTGGCCAGAACTCAGTGTGAAGTGGAAGGGGAAGAGGTTGGAAAGATGAGTTTCAACTGGAAGAGGCTGGATGTGTTTCACAGAGGTAGTGGTCTTTCACCACCCTCAAATGAAGAAATACTCTGAAAAGCTCAACTAAGATCCAGGGGCAGGAAAAGAAGTGCAACGCTCAGCCCTCCCTGTGGAGATTTTCCACGTGCTAGCCAAGGGTCCAAGTAAGGCCCCTTGAGCAGTGAACTGCCATCACTGTGGCATTCCAGTCCCCCTCCACCCCCAAGGAACACCTAAGAGTCAGTGATGGTTTGCTCACTGAAAAAACAATCCTTTTCTTTTTGCCTATAGGAGTGGAGGACTGAAATGTGGGAAGACAGCAGCCTACATGCCAAGCCAGGAGCTTCCAGAGGGAAGGGACACTGACTAATGGGACACAGGGAGATACTAGAACTCAAGCAAAAAGCTCTCTGGGCAACCAGAGACCAAAGAGAGCCAAACTCGTCTACCCACAAATTCACATACCATCTTCCTTCCTTGTTTATCACAGAAATCCAAGTGGGAATCAGTGATAAATCAAAAGGGGCAGTATCTTTAAAAATACCACAAAGAACAGTTATTTTTCTTTGTAAAGGCTTGTGACAGCTTCAAGAGTGAGAATTTCTGAGGAAGGAGGTTGAGGTTTGAACTGTTCCCTTGGCAGGGCTGAGGTGCAGCAGCCTACAAACAGCGCTCTCAGGAGTGCAGAATTTCTCCTGTTCTGGAACGGAAAGACATCAGGGTCCTCCAAGGACAAGTCCTCTATCAAGAGCACCCTCCTGAATGTATCAGATCTTTTTTGTTTCTAGAAGGATGTTGGAAGTTATGGGGGTGAGCAACTACAACCAACAGGCAGCCTCTCAGCCTGCCGGTGTAAGTACTCCAAGTCCTCACAGAGGGCTCGGGAGCGCTGAACTTGGAACAGGCTGGGGGGACTCGAGTGTGCCACAGGCCCATGCCAGATCCAGAACTTCTTCCACTGTAACCACAGTTTTGAGGAAGTGACAGTAAAGGCAGAAGTCAGCCCTTCACTGGGAAATGCCTGGTGTTGTAAGAACAGGACCTCCCCTGGATTCACATCTCCCCTCCAAAGCAGAGGAGAGGGATGGGCAGCTCTGGGAACCTGGGAGTCCAAGACTTGTACACCTCGAAGGAATGAGTATATCCTTCACCTTCCTTGGTGACTGGTTAGCAGGGGAGCAACAAGAACTGCTACAAGAATGACATGCTCAGGATCAACAACCAAAGACCCTCCGGAGTCACCAGCAGCTCCTGGTGCCCAGTCCTGCACTTCAAGGGATGCACATATTCAGCTTCCCAAAGAAGCCCCTTCCAGGAGCAACTCCCAGCATGTATCAGCACGGCAAGGTCTCTACCCAAAGCGTGAGTGGGGAGGGATGTGGCCGAGCCCGAGGGAATGATGTGTTTGACACGGCATCATCCCCTGCTCTGCTGCCACTGAGCCGGCCCGCACTGCACTCACCGAGCACGGAGCTGCTGTAGAAATCCCAGGCTGTCCGAGGGTCTCCGTCACTGCGGCCCTGCAGATCTGACAGGTAATCTAGAGAGGGGAAATCGAGAGGGTTAATGGCTCAAAGCATCATCCTGGTGTGCATACCCACAGATCCAGGGGGAGCTGCTTCACCACTGCTGCTTTTCCCGCTTGGGCATTACAGCAGAAGCTGAACCAGGGCTGCAGGACGGGTGTCCCCACTCAGGAGTGGGCATCACCCCAGGCCCCCGACCAGGAAATGGGAGCTGACTAGGGAAAACAACAGACAGTGTGAAGTGGCTTGGAAAGAAAGATTCTTAGAGCAGTCCTGAGCTCCAAATCACTACCCCTAAAACCCGTGTGAGTAGTTGAGCCTGGAGGAGCTCACACAGGCAGTGGGCAAACAGAGTTTTTTCAGCACCAGAGCTTTTCTGTCTTGTCTCTGTCTGGGAACCACCTCTGGCTGTCCCTTCCTTGCTGTTGTGGAGAAGCCACAACACTCGTCTTGCATGTACACAAATGGCACTGAACGTGGCCATAGGGATCCAAAATGGCCCCTTCTGCCAGCAGCAGCATCTGGGCAGGGCTCTTTTCACATAGAAGGCAACAAAAATCTGTTCACTTAGGATAGGCAGTAGAACCAGGGACTGTGGAACAGCGTCTCCAAGCAGAGCACTGTCTTTAGTTGTGTGACCACAGCGCAGCTGTCTCCTTGCACACTGAAAATTGAAAAGGGACTTGTATCTTATATAGGAAACAGATACAATTAAAGTTTGGGTGGTAAAACATGCTTGTGTGACAGGACAGAGCTAAAGATTGAGTCCGTTTCTGCTCAAGCCCTTTGACACCCAGATTTGGCCCTGTACACTGCCAGAGGGGAAGGACAGGAGCACTGTGACCCCAGGCCTGGCACCTACCACAGAGGAAGCGCTTCATCACATCGCTGGTGGCCAGCTTCACTGCTGTCTGCCCAGAATACGTGGCCAGAGTGGGATCAGCACCATAGGAAAGGAGAAGCCACATGGTTTCCAGGTTGTCATTTGCTACTGCATCGTGGACAGGTCTGCAAGGGCAGAAGCAGAAAGGGGCCGGGAGTTCGCTAAGGAAATGCTGTGGTTTGGGTTAAGATCAGTTTAGCAATGACCAACCTGGAGAAGCCACTCCACTCCCTGCCCCACACTGCCCTGGGCGTGCCCCCGGCTCACCTGGTGCCGTCCTGGGCGCTGCAGTTGACGTTGGCGCCGTGCTGGAGCAGGATGTGCAGGATGTCGATCCAGCCGCGCGCGCAGGCCTCGTGCAGGGCCGTGTACCCCGCGTTGTCGTGGTGGTTCACGTCGCTGCTCTTCTTCTGCAGGCAGTACAGCACCACGTCCTGCACAACAAGGGCACGGCTGTGACAAGCAGCCCAGGTGGGGCAGCAGGGGCGCACGCAGGAGGGCACAGGACTCACCTTGTAGCCCAGGCGAGCTGCTCGCTGCAGGAGCGTCTCCCCCGCGTTCTTGTTCACAATCAGCCGCCGAGCCCCGGGAGGAACGTTCTGGGCCGGGGGCGACTCAGGGGAACTCCCCGGGCTGGCCCGATGGGACTTACAAAGCGTCCACAAGTCCTGGGGCTTCTTCAGAGAGCATGTTTTGGGCTGGTTGCAGCAGCCTTTCCCCTGGGAAAGAAAGGAATACAACTCCTTGGCACATGTGGTCATGACTCACAGGAGTCCCCTTCTCCCTCTTCTCCCCTCACATGTTCCCCTCATCCATTCAAGCCTTACCTTCCCCTCGTCACAGATCCCTGCCAGGTGTTTGGTTTTACATTTGCGTTTTCCTGATGGTTTCTCCAGCTCTTCTTGGACAGGAGAGCTGTCGGAGTGCTCCAGGAAGAAGCCATTCCGAAAGTCCGTGCGTCCTTGAGCTTTCCGGGGGGATGGAGATAGCCTGCTCCTCAGCTGTAGCTCTGTGCCTTTGCCCTTCCCAGACTCCTTCTGCTTCCGGTGCCTACAATCTAAAGGAGAAGTGTGAATGAGGAGCTTCTTCAGGTACCACACTGAAGGTCACCCAGACATCTGCCACCAGGCAAGACAAAGTGCCCATCTCTGACAGCTGCACAGGAATCAGAGCAGCTGTGGCTGCCCCTGGATCCCTGGAAGTGTCCAAACCCAGGTTGGATGGAGCTTGGAACACTCTGGGATAGTGGAAGGTGTCCCTACCCACGGCAGGGGGTGGAACTGGATGAGCTTTAAGGTCTCTTCCAACCCAAACTTTTCTGGGATTCCATGATTCTAAATCCAGCCCCAGGGCAGGGGAAAACCCTCCCGAATGCTGCTGCACTCAAAGCTCCTTCCAGGCTCCTGTTCTGAACTGGAGGCATCTTGAGAGTGCCCTTGAGTTGCCAAGACACCGGGAAGCCGACTTGAAACTTTGTTCCTGGTCTGACAGAGGCTCCCAGACACTGCAGGATAGTGTAACGCTGTGCTGGAGCAGATACCAGCTGCTGGCAGGACAGCAGCCACCTCTGCTCCCCACAGCGTCTCAGCAGCGCCTCCGCCTCTCCTCAGGAGTGCCAGTCCGAGCTCCGATGTGGCAGAACGCAACAGGGCCGTGTCCACTTCCCGTGTCCACTTCATGCCCTCCAAGAGCACAGCCCAAACACGCAGAGGGCTGGCACAAGTGTTGCTCATGACAGCTTTGCCCCTGAAATCACCTGTGTGACCCTGGACACAGCTACGAGCCACAGCCAAGCGCCAGCACACACCGAGCCCCGCACACCGCCGGACGGATCCCACAGCCTCGGCTGTCCCTGCACAGCGAGAGGGGACCGCAGGGACTGCTGCCCTCAGGGACGTGCTCGTCACGGATTTAGGTTTCACGTTTCACGGAGGGTGTGGCAGGGGCAGGGGAAGGCGCAGGAGCAGTGGCAGAACAGAGGTGGGCACAGGCGGGCACAGCGGGTTCCTCCTCACACCTACAAACCACAGAAGGGGTTCCCCCATCACTCCACCCTTGCTAATCCTCTTGCCCTTGTGCTCCCTGGTGCAAGTCTGCAAGCGGCCCTCAGCAAGCAGGACAAAGCCAAGAGCAGCCGAGTTGGATCGGGGAGGCTCCGTGTCCCCCTGTGTTAGCCCGGACTGCTGAGCACAGCTCCCAGGGGCCCTGCTTGTCCAGAAATATTCCACTGTGCTACCTCGTCCCAGTCTCGTTTTCCCACGCCCTCTGTCTTAATGCGAGGGTAAGATCAGTGTTTAATTAGCCACACAAATTGCTGTTTACTGCTCTGGAATTTGCTGTAAATGTTTTTGAAAGAAGAGCTGATCAATTGAAGCAGCCCATGCTGCAGCCACCAAGTCATTAAAAGTGAGGGAGTTTCATCATTACAAAAAAAATCCTGAGAACCAAATCCCCCTGCAAAATTCCACACATAACAAACCAAAAAAGTCCCATGCTGGTCCCCAGTTTAGTACCAGAACCCCCCTCCCAGGTTGTACCTGCTTTGGATTTCCGCCTCCGGTGGGGATATCCCACTTGCTCCTCCTCCCGCTCAGTCAGGTATTCCCCTGTCTGGTATTTCCGACTTTTCTGCCGTCTCCTTTTCTTCCTTTTGGTGTGGCCATCCTCCTCCTCCTCCTCCTCCTCCTCGTTGGGCTCCCACAGCTGCCTGGGTGATTCCGCTCTCCAGGGCAGCTCCCGGGTCCTCCTCGTGTGACAGCTGCTCCTCTCAGACACAGACCTGTCCCTGTCCCTGCGGCTGTGGCAGCGGGATGTCCTGTGGGATTTGCGCAGCTTGCGATGTTTCAAGGATGTCTCCTCCTCCTCCTCCTCTTCCTCCTCCTCCTCTTCTTCCTGATCCTCCTCCAGCAATGGTAAAACCTCCTGACCACTCACATCACACTCTCCCGTCACACCAGCGGAAGAGCCAGCAACGCTTCCTGCAAAAAAGTGGGATTTCTAGCTGACAAAAAAGCCAAGAGGATCCACAAGGCAAAGCCTCAACGCAGGGCAAAACGCAGGGACAAGGCCACATGAAAAGGGAATGCTCCCAGTCCAACCAGGACTGCCACCGGGAGCCCGGGCACCAACTCACCCGACTGACTGCGCGTCCGGCTGCTCAGCACCACCGGAATGAAATCCCGGAAGTTGTTCTTGGGCTTCTTCTCCAAGTAACCTGTGGGGAAAACCGAGCCTTGAGAAAACAGACCACAGACCTGTGATGTGGGAAGGGCAGTGCAGTGTCACCATAGCAGGGGCTGCTCCGATGGGATAAGGGGGATGGCTTTAAACAAGCAGAGGTTGGTTTAGATTGGGTATAGGGAAGAAGTTTTTAACAATGAGGGTGATAAAACACTGGCACAGGTTCTCCAGAGAGGTGAGGAATGCGCCATCCCTGGAAACATCCAAGGCCAGGCTCAACCAGGAGCGACCTGGTCTAGTGGAAGGTGCCCCTGCCCATGGCAGCAGGGTGGAACAAGATGAGCTTTAAGATCCCTCCCAACCTCCTCCGTTCTGGGAGCTGATCATGCTGCAGCTCTATTTTGGATCCCATCCCAGCTCCAGAGGCCATGTGGCTTCAGGGGAGCAGCAGTTTGGCCCCTAGGGCAGCCTGACCCTGCAGGAACCCACTGCCATTCCCCAGAGTACCTTCCTCGTGGCTGTCTCCGCGGTGAGCGGGAGATGGGCACTCAGTCTTCGCTGGCCTCCTACGCTTGCGCTTTACCCTGAGGCTGTTGTGATCCGCGATGGCACCCAGGCCGCCGCGGCCTTCCCGGCCTTCCTGCTTGCCAAGCTCATGTGGATTGTCGTGGTGTTTTTGCCACTGTGAAGGGAAGACACAGGCTGAAGCTGGAGCTTCCAACTGCCTGAGCTGGAGCAGCACAGAAAGGACAAAACTCCATCCCCACTGATTACACTGGTGTCCCTCCAGCTTTTTTGACATTCCAGATACATTTTTGCCCTGGACAACCTGCAGCACAGGTACATTCCCCCACAGCCAGCCAATGCCCAGCAGCACAGGTAGGAAGCTCTGTGCCCTCAGCTGTCCCCGCATGAGAGCTCCTTCCTCTCCCCCAGCCCCACCTTTGCTGTGGGATGTCCCAGCCCACCCCACACACCTTCCGGCCATGCACGCTCCGGCTTCCCGACTTGCTTGGGGACTCCTCGCTGTCCTGGCCTTGGCACTTCAGTCTCTTGTGGGTCTGCCTGGTGTCCCCGTCGTGCTGCCGCTTGCCCTTGCAGCGTGTGCCACACTCCTGCTTGATCTGCCCCGTTCCTTTGAGCTTGGCCTCAGCAAAGGCCTGGGGAGCCGCCCCGGCCCGCAGGCAGGGCACCGACGGAAAGGACACATCACACTCCACTCGCTCCTTCTTGACCCTGCACAGATCCACCTGCTGCACACACGGGAGGGGCTCTGTGGCCGGCGGCTCCTGGGAGCCCTCACAGCCTGGCTCCTTGCGCTGGCCATCCGTGGGCACCTCCGGCACCATCCGCAGGCCCTGCTGCCCAGCCGTTGGCAGGTCATGTGACAAATACGCCGCCAACACTTGGTTTTTGGGTTTTGCATCCGACTGCTTGAGGCTACAGCTCCCCTGGGGAGCCTCAGTCTGTGCGTTGCCCACCTGACCGGAGTCAGCCTCCGGCTGAGTGCACTCCTGACCCTTCGGAGTGTTGTCCAGCTTCCCTTTCCCCCCTTTCCCATCCAAAGCGCTGGTCTGGAGAGCTGGACCTGCCTCCAGCGGGGCTGGGTTGGCTGGCTCCTCATAGGGCTTGGGCAAGGCGCGGCAGCTCTTGCTCTTGGCCGCAGCATCCTGTTCCTGAGGTGGGAGCCGGGGCAGCCCCTCCGGCAGGCTCTGGGCGGCCGCGCTGGGCTCGGCGGGCTGCACGCTCGGGAACGCCGGCAGCTCACCCGCCCCGGCTGGCTTGCAGGGGCTGCTCTGGTTCAGGGGCAGCTGTCCTGCCGTGGAGATGCCGATGGAAAGCAGCGGGGTTTGATGATAAGGAGACCAGCCCAGGGGCAGAAGCTGAGGATTGGAAGGTTTTCCATTGACAGGGCATCGCGGATACACACTTCCCTGGACGGGATTCCAGGTGGCGATGTCCTTGGACTGACACAAAGGCGCTCCTGGAGCAACTCTGCCGTGAAGAAGTCTCCTGGCAGGATCCTGCTGTCCTTCCGTGCTGACCTGGTTGGCTTTCTTCCCACAGGGAATGCCGGCACCGCGGGGCTCGCCCTGGTCGATGATGGAGATGGGCTCCTGCTTGGGCAGGTGGCGCGGGTCCCTGCTGAGGCTCACGCCGGCGTCCTTGCTGAGCAGCAGCGAGGCCGGCACCGGGTTGGCGACGCCGACATAAGTGCCAGGAATGGTGCTGATGAGCGTGGTGTTCTTCACCCAGGAGCCCTGCTCGCCGTTACGCAGGAACTCGGGAAAGATGACCAAGGGCGGGGTGGTGCCGAGGCACGAGGTGACGCTGCTGCCCGTGGCCTGTGCCGCACGCTGGGACTTGGAGAGGACGGTGGTGAGCAGCGCTTTGCCACTGGTGTGCACGGGGGTGAGGATGGGCATGGGGGGGGTCTTGCGCTGGCTGGGCGGAGGCAGTTTCTGGCGGTTGGACTTCGAGGACAGATCAAGAGGCATTTCACTGCACTCCGGGGATGAGACCATCTCACGCTCCAGCTGGGGAGGGGACTTCAGAGGAGACAGGGAAGTGGCGGCCCCCGGTGCATGTTGCTCGGGAGCTGCCGGGGCTCTGGCCTGCACGGCGGTGCCAGAGGAGGGAGCAGCGCTCCCACCCGATGCTGCCGGCGGAGCCTGGCTGGAGGGCAGGGCCAGGCCGGTGCTGGACAGGGGATTGCTCTCAGCCACAGCCTGGGCACTGCTTCCGCCCGAGGGTGGGGGGCAGCTGAGCTGATTCACCTCCACAGACACCACTTTGGCATCCGAAGCCAAGGGCCTGGTGACAGAGAAGGTGTAGGGGTAGGAACGCAGCTCTGGGGAAGCGATAATGCCCGGCAGGCAACGCTCGTGCAGGTAGGAAGGCAGGACGGGGAGGGTGAGTGTGGAGGAGACCCCCAGGGTGGCCGGAAGCGTGGCCACACTGAGCGGCTGCCCGCAGCTGGGCGGGGGGATGTACACCAGTGACTGGCTCGGGCTCAGCACAGCCCCAGCCTGGAAGGACAGGGGCAGCTTTTGCATAGCAGGGGCCTGAGAGGGGGGAAAGCAAACCCTGTTCAATGTGAAGGTGGCGGGAGTGGAGGCAGAGGTGTTGCAGCTGGAGACAACCACAGACAACGTCCCTTCTGCCAGCACGCCTGGCCCTTGTGCTGCAGTGCTCGGGGGGGCTTTCTCATTCCCAGCAGTCTCACTCTCTGGAGCCACGGAGCAGGCTGGGGCAGCATCAGCCTGCTTGTCGCTGGGAGGATCTGCCGGTGTCCAGGCAGCGTCAGCACCGCTGCTCTCCTGCTCCACAGCTCTGGGGGTTGCTGGCTCCTGCCCTCTGCCATCCCCCTGACCTGCCAGAGGGCCCAGGGTGTCATCTGTCACAGTCTTTCCCACACACTCCAGGTTTGGGTTGGGATCAGGTGGCTGCTCCTCCAGTTTGGGTCCAAGCTTTTCCTCCACCTTGCCATCAGCATCCAGCCCCTGGGCACTGCTGCCACCACCGCTGACTGCTGTGAGCTCCACCTGCAACAAGAAGGGAGAATGTGTTGCTGGGAGCTGTGCAGGTGGCACCCAGGGAAGCAGGAAGGATCTGCCCACCGAGGACGCAGAGGCAGAAGCAGCAAACAGCTCTGCCCAAAGGAGAGCACCGCTTTGCCTCACTGCATCCCTCTCAACAAGCCATGGAATCCATTAGGGAAAATGCTCCTGCTTGGCCTATTCCATCAGGGAATGGCCTTCTTGGAGCCAGCTGTGCAGGCAAAGAACTCACCTCGGAAAGGCTGCTGCTGACACAAAACTCTTGAGACCCCAAGTGCTGGGAACTGCTCGTTTTAGACTCCTCATCAGAAATTGGGGCTCTCCTAGGTGAGGACGAAGACACAGCATTACAAAACCCCAAAATACCCTCTCAGCATCCCACCCCTCCCTGTCCATGCGTGGGACAGTGGAGCAGCTGTACACCTTCCTGTAGACCTTCCACCCTCATCATGGGCCAGCCCAGCCTTCCCCAGTGTCACAGCCTGGTGCCACACACCTGTTCCTGTCCCCTCTGTTTCTCATTCTGTCCCACCACACCTTTCCATCCTCCCCTGAGTCTCATCCTGCTTGTCTCTTCTTCCACAGGTACCTCCTCATTCCCATTCCTCCTGCTTCCCCCCTGCCCCGGGACCCCCAGCCCAGCCCAGCTGCCAGTGGGGATCTCCCTCTGGTGCCAAAGCTCTCTGGGCTCAGGAGGCCTGGACAGGAGCAGCGGGTGTCCACGGCCATCCTGATGTGCCATGTCTTGCTGGCCAACATGTCTGGACCCTTTGTCTCTGGAACGTGATTTCTCAGTGGAAAGCCTGGATTCACGACAAGGACTGTGACCTCCTGGGAACACTTCTTCCCCAGTGGTATTCACTGGACAGCACTTCCCTGGTGTTTTACTTGGGACAAGCTCCTGGTGCCAGGACAAAACAGATCAAGTTTGGATTCTGTTGATGACATCATTTCAGCCGGATTTGCTCCCTACACCCTGGGCTTGCACAGCAGTCACAGACACGAGCTATGGGCACACGATTCATCTTTGGACTCTGTATCCCCAGTGCTGGGGCCCTGTTACATACCCCTAGCACCAGCATCCCACTCTGGGCTGCCTCAGCCCTGGGATTCTGCTTTGTACCCGCAGTGCCAGGAACCTGCTCTGTACCCCTCGCAGCAGGACCCTGCTCTGTTCCCCCAGTGCCAGGAACCTGCTCCGTATCCTCTGCACCAGGACATTGGAACCCCGCTCTGGGCCGCCTTAGCCCCAGGACGCTGCTCTGTACCCCAGTGCCGGGACCCTGCTTGGGGCTGTTTCCGTGCCATCCCCACCGACCTTCGGGTCGGTGACAGCCCGGTCGGTCCCTCCGGGGGCTCCCGCGTTCTCAGGGCTGTCCGGCCCGCCCGTCACAGGCCGCGGGGCGGGGATGGCGNACGGCGCTCCCGGCGCTTCCCGGAGATTCCCGGCGCTTCCCGGCCCGCAGCTCGCCCACCGCTACCCGCGGGGCCGCCGGGATCCCCTGCCCAGCTCCCCCCGGCTGCCCCGGAGCAGCCCTGAGGGCGGTGCGTGGTCTCCGCCCGGCCCTGCCGGGGCTCCTCCCGGGGGCAGTGCGCGATGCCGCCCGCAGAGACGGGGCCCAAGGAACGAGATGGGGATCGCGGACGGGAGAGCGCCTGCCGCAGCCCCCCGCCCTGCCCAGATATCCCAAAATTTGACGTCTATTGTAAGCTCGGAGCAGCGCCGAGAGGCTCGGCGGGGATCGCCATCGCAGCCCTTATCTGCGGGACACAGGGCGCCCGGCGGTGCTGCGGGCGGCAGATCAGCTCTGCCCGAGCCCGACCTGGGGCTCGTCCCTGCCCAGCGCTGCTGCACCGGCCTCGGGGGACGCCCGCCAAAACCCTCGGCACTCGCGGCCAGCAACGACAGCCACACGCCTCCTCTGTGCACATAAAACTTCCCTGGCTTTGGCAAATGCATGGAACAGACGCGGTGGCCTTGAGGAAGCCACAAACTAGTCGGTTCTGAGAATAAGACCCCTGAGCCACGGGAATGAATCGGCGATGCAAAGCCACAGAGCGTGGCTTGATCGATCCTACCTCCCAGCCACTAATCCTCCCTAATCTCCTGTTTGGTGGCATCTCACAAGTCTCCCATCTGACCATTTGGTTAGCACAAACCCTCCTGGGTCACCAAAAGCTTTTAGTTGAAGCTCTTTCCCTTTCTTGGCCATTGAGAGCACAGGTCAGGTGAAGCCAACAGCACATGCAGACAACCTGGCCTCATCACCATCAAAGCTGTGGAGGCAACGTAACCACACACAGGCAACAGATCCTCTGCCGAGACCTCCAGCTCACTCCTTGCTGGAGCATGGGATGTGGGGACCCTCCCGGAATGCCAACATATCCAATACATCCAACTCCTCCCTGTGGCTCATTTGCACTTCAGGCCATTTTAGACCCCAGCAAAAAGGGGCTGAGTCAGCACCAGCTCCCTTTCCCGCAGCCTCTCCAGATCCCTACGTGGCTTTCTCGCCCTCCTTTCCCCTGCCCGCCGCCCACGCACCTCACCTCTCCTCGTTGAGGCCACACATGCGAATCCGCTCTGTGCTGGTCCAGTTGTGCACCCCGCTGTACAGAGGTGCTGTAGAGATCATGACAGCTGCTCCTCACCCTCCGGGACCTGCTGGGGCTCGAGGGGCCACTCTGCCTGCAAAAGGGAAACAGAGGCTTGGGAGCTCTCCCCGGGATGATCGATTCAACCGTGCTTCTGGAAAACTCATCCCCAGCTTTGCTGCCAGGCAGATGGGGAACAATGCCCCGGGATGCCACACGTCTGGAAGAGGAGGAATTAGCAGTGCCTTTGGACAGAATCCACTGTCCACTCATCCTCTCATTAAACAATGTTTAATTAAAATTAAAAAGCCACTGGCTACCCCGAGAGTTTCACACAAGCATTTTCACACACTCACACATCCTTTGAAACATTCCCCCCACTTTTCCGGTCCCTCCAGAGGAACCTCCAGCACCAGAAGACACCAAGCAGAGCTGTACAAGGTGATGGTCTTTTACAGCACTGAAACTTCCAGGCTGGAAGTTTCAGCCCATGGCAGGTCCTAGAGGCAAAGCCTCAAACAAGGAGGGTCTCTCCTCAACTGAGGGTCCCTGGAGGGAACAGGGGCTTGCCAGTGGTGCTGCCAAGGGTTTATCCTCTCCTTCTGTGAGGAAGGTGCTGGTTTTCTTTGGAGTTATGGGTGGAAAACACGAGGGAATCCAGAGATTCGGGAGCATCCATGAGGCACTGTCAGCTGGGTGGAGCTTTCAGGGGAGAGCGCTGCAGCCAATCGTGCAGCGCTGGGTGTTGGAGCATTGAGAAGCTCTGCTGCTCCAGGGAAAAGGCAGAGGAGGAAGAGAGGATCTCCTGTGTTAACAAGTGGACTCAGCCAAACCAAGCAGGACTGACTGCAAAAGGGAGAGAGATGCTGTCAAGGAGGTTCAGGGGAATACTAAACCCTGAAGGTAAAGCAGGCACAGAGCCACGGCAACGCTCTTGGTGCAGCGGTGGGAGTGGGAATTAGCTGGAAGCAGCACGTGATCCCAAATCTCTGCCAGTTGTCTTTTCCCTGACAAACTCCTGGCGACACCGGCTCTGCACGGGACAAGCAGCAGCTTGTGCCAGGAAAGGAGCCACACAGGGACCTGCCGGCCAAAGGACAAGCCACAGGACTGAGAGGCTCCTGCGAACGCAGCTGCTGCCGGGTGTCCTCGCTGCAGCCTGAACGTGCCGGTGGGGATCCTCTGGAGAGGAAAAAGGGGCCAGGCACACGGGAGAAACGGGGGCAAGGCAGCTGGTGTGCCAAAGAGAAAGCGACGGACCCATCTGCACGTACGAGGGCACAAGTGAGCAAACAGTGTACGGAAATCAGAGGTCAGGGGAAGAGGGGAAACCTGCTAAAAACACACACTGTGAGACGGGAGAAATCCTCGGTAGCGATGGGGAGACGGGCAGACGCCGAGGCAGAGAGCAGGGTCATACCCAAAGAGAACGAGGTGGCTTGGAGCAGGAAGGGGAGGAGTCTTTCGATGCCTGGAGAGAAATGCAACATAAAGGAAATAGGGGAACAAACAATCTGCGGGGATTTCACCATCTTAGGCTAAACTGAAAGAAGGGGAGGAGGAAGGTTCTGCCCCCAAGCACAGCAGCAGGACAGATGTTCCAGGAGGAATCAAAAGGGACCTTCTGTGTAACGGGGGAAGGGGATGCGTGTGGCTGCACGACGTGGAGTTGGGGACAAGCAGAGATCAGGCGTGACCCCGGAATAGGTCTGCCAAGGGAGGAGTGATAACGGGGTGCTGCGAGGAGCTGGGAGAAATAGCACGTTTGGAGTGCTCGAGTAAGAGCTGGTCAAAAGAGCCGGAACGACGGCCACAAGAGGAGGGCTAGGAGGACACAGCGACAGAGATCAACACTGTTTCGTGGATTCTTGGCCTCTATCCTCTACAGACGAGGTGGGACACATGCCAAAGACAAGCATTTCACAGGGAACGAAGAACAGAAAAGAAAAAGAATCCAGATATGAACTCAGAGAAGGAATAAAGCAGGGGCCAAGCACCAGACATGGGTTCAAGCACAAACCAGTGGAGCAACAGCATCCTTAAAAAGGCAGACCAGGAAGTTTATTGGGAAATGCAGGGATGAGCAGCCTCTCGAAGCACCACTGAACCAGAGAGAGCGACTGCAGCCTCCCTGGGTCAGAACGCTGTTAGCCGAGTCGGCACAAGGAAACCGAGCAGATCTCCCATCTACACTGGTGCAGCTGGAAGCGACATTAAAGGGATGTAATTAAACTCGTAGGAAACCCTTGGAGAACACAACTAGGGCATGGCTTCACATGCCTGTCTTCGAGCAGAAGAAGCTGTTGAGAAACTGTTGAAGCCCTTCTCTCCCCTCACCCCTTCAGTCATGCCACTGAAGCCCTGCAGTATCCCAGTAAGCTTGACCAGAGAGTTGATCTCTGTTTAAAACACTTTTTTTTTCCTTTTTTTTTTTCCTGGCTGGACTGGTTTTAACCCATACCAGCTCCTGGATCAGCTTCACCAAGAGGGAGAGAGGGCAGAGCCTGGCACAGACTCTACTTAATCCACAACGTCTGCCAAAGGAAGTGTATACGAAACCACAGTCTTATTTTGATTTAGCTAAATAGGTGCTCAGCCAATTCTAATTAACGCCAAAGAAAACGAGTTTAGAATGAAGTAAGAACATCGAGGCATTCTGTGTGGGGAAGCTCATACGGCATTAAAGCACCTTCACCTCCCGAAACAAAACGTGCCCTAAGAACTGTGAGCAAGGAAGGTGCTGAACATGCTCGCCTCCAACAACAAGCCCTCGGAGAGGTTTGCAATGAAGCTAATGTGGTGAATTAAAAGAAAAGGGGATTTTGTTCATTAAGGCAATACATCTCACCATTTTGCAAAAGGAAACGATGCTACTCTGCAAGCCCGCCTCTTCCAGGCTCCAGGAAAAGCAAAGCAGATGTTTTCCTTGCAGTGAAAGCGTGCTTTTACTCAGGTTAGCGACAACTTGGCTACCCATGGAAGCTCCCTTGGATTAAGTCAAGAAATTACTCTACTGAAATACTGCTGTACAGTGATGGAAACAAGAGATGCAACTCTTCAGGAATGGACATTTTTTTAACCATTATCTCTAGACAAGTCCTCCTTGCAATGAAAACCCAGCAGCACCAAGACAACCATCATTCCAGAGCAGGCTGAGCAAGGGTTCCAGGACAGGCTCCCCCAGCATTCACCTACCAGCTCCCACTGCTGACAAGAATTAAGCCCATGCCATCTCCATGCTGACCTGGTTAAACCCTGTCTGTTCCCTGGCTCTTGGAGATCCCAGCTTGAGTTGCCTGAAATGAGGCTGCCTAATTGTTTCCTGCAGCAACGCTGCCCCTCACGCTCACACCTCCCACCCCAGCATTAATATAGCAAAGGGGTTGCAAAGTAGATTCTGAAGCCATCCCGCTGCAAGCCACCCTCCTCTCCCAGTGACAGCAATCCCTTGGCCTGATGAGATCCCCGACCTGACAACTCTCAGCTCCTCAAGTGCTTGCATTGGCAAACACATAAAGCAACTTCTCAGGCTGGCACCAACCTGCCAATCACGGATAGCCAAGGGTTTGCTTCTCACTGGGGAGTTTGGTGCTGTTGGTGTTTGCCCTCACAGATGTCACAACCACGTTGCCACCTGGTCTAACTCACTTTGATCAAATTAACCAGAGCCATGACCTCCTACAGCATCCACCTTACGGCACCTGCGGGGCAGCCAGGCCTACCAGTGCGGGAAGGGGGCTTTTCCCTGCTCCTCCCACAGACAGCCTGTGCCAATCACTTCTCCACAGCGCAAACACATCTCTCTGTAGGACCACACTGCCTCAATCTCCCACAAGAGGCTGTCCATGTATTTTCCTGCTCTGTGCATTTCCAAGTGCTAAAACCACTTGGATCTCAAGGCGCTTACCCTTGCTCTCGTCCATGCCAGCCCCAGCACATGAGCCACACACCAAGAGATGGACACCATCCTGCTGCACCCTGCCTAGGCAGGTGGGGGGTGACAGGTACTGAAACACCAGCAGCCAGTATTCTCAACCCCCCCAGCACAAGGATTCCCTCTGCCTGAGCTCTGGGCAGGCACAACATCCCCAACACAGGTGGGAGAGCACCAAGCAAAGACTCAACCAGCAGCAACGTGCTCCACTGCTGGCCACAGGAGCTCAGCCGATGGCCCAAGCTCACCCAGGGAGAACATCAGCTTTGCCTTTCCCCCGCATGAGTGGCAGCCACGGCATGAGCTGACTGCAGGGATCCCAGTGTGGGTCACTTGGTGCAGCTCAGCTGCTCCAGAGCCCATATGGACACAGTAAATGCTGCCCAGACAGTGGTGCCTCCGTCCATGCTGCATTGAGTGGGCCAGCGGCACAGAGGAAGGAAAAGGACTTCCCAGCCTTAGGGTACGGAACAGGAGAAAGGCTCCCACATCCCTCGGCAGCAGGAGATGGGGAGGATGCCATGGTTGCCCTCCCACAGCACCGTGTGGCTCCTGTGACCAGGGGACACTGCGGAAGGCCGGGAGCAATGCACTTTGACCCTGGAAACACACCCGCGGGAGACACCTTTGAAACATTCATTCCCAGAGCAGAAAAACCTGGAAGGAAGGGGGTTCTATCCCCTGGATGGCTACAAAATATAAAACGAGGTCAGCTGCTGGAAACTCGAGTGGGATTCAGCGCTCAGAGCACAGCTGGCCACTTTGACAGGAGCGGGAGCAGCGGAATGAGGTGGGATGTGCCCTGCAGCTCCTCCCAGGGGTCAGGTGGGCCACAAGGGAAAGGTCTGCAGCGACAGGCAGGTCTCCTTCCCTTGCCATAGTTTGTTCACTTTGGCAATTCTTCGTTGCCATTAGTAACGCAGGCAAGGAATTCTATTTGTTTTGATATGTGATGGTCTGGTGTCCATTGGAGGTGCAGAGGGCTGGAGCGAGCACCAATCCCAAGACCTGCCCCCCGCACCTCAGCTCCAAGCACTGCTTTGGAAAACCTTGCGGAGTAAACTGCTGGCAAAAACTTAAAACTGAAATCAGAAATTAAACCAAAAAACCTATGACGGCCCTATCACAGGACTCGCAGTGGGCACGATACGCAACGAGGGAAAAATTTAAACAAGAATACTGGAAAAAAAGAGAACAGTCTATCTTATGTTACCACTCATGCAGAGGTCAGAAACTGTAGAAGAATGGACCAGGAATGATGAGAGTGGCACAAAATCCAGCAAGGACGGGCCAGGCCACCTCTGGGGCTGTCTGGGCAGAGCGGTGCCCGGCGAGGGCGGCCCCGAGCCGGGTTTGGTCCCCGCTGCCTGCACAGCCGCCCCGGCCGCTGCGGAGCTGAGCCAGGCTTTGCCTACACGCATTTGCTTAAGCTGATTTAAAGACACAGTAACACCACACGTAATTATAGATCCTCGGCACGATGAATTGGAAATAAAAAAGAGAAAATCCATCCCTATTTCAGAAAAAAATAAAAGTTTGCTGCACACTGGGCAGTGCTGTGATAATTGGTCCCAGCTGCTGGACAACTGGTGTCACTAAACCCTGGCTCATCTGCAACAACCAGGCTGTCCCCACCAAAGCCCACAAATTTTTAAGGACTGAAAACGAACCATTACGGGATGATAACGTTCAAAAATGTCTCTGACAAGGTGCACATCATCCAAAACCCCAAAAGCAGAGCGCAGCCTCCCATGCCAAGAAGCCAGGCTGGTGCTCCAGAGCCCAGAGGTCCCAAGGGCAGCTCTGAAGGCCAAACCACGCTGCAGCCCGGGCTCTGACACCTGGAATGCACCTTCAGACCCAGGTGACAACGATGCAGCCGGTGTTCTCGACTGGCGCCACGAAGCCTCCAGCCAGTGCTGGCACTGGGACTGCCTAAACCCAAAGGGTGGCCAGGGCAATGGAAGCGGCACAGCAGAAAGGGAAGGGAAGGAAGGGAAGAGAAGAAAGGGAAGGGAAGGCTGCTGCAGACAGGGCCAAAAAGATGCAGAGGAGCTGCGAAGAGCACGGGATGCACCGGCCCTGCCCTGGCACTCATCCCCAGACTCCAGGGGATGAGGGTGCCGGAGAGCGGATGCTCTGTGAGAGGAGAAACTCACTTCGTCTCTATTTTAGCGTGGCAGACCTTTTCCCGGTGCTGCTCTGAACCGGCCTCACCCAGGCTGGGATGAGGGCACCGACGTCGCTCGCGGAGGAGCCAGGACCCCTCCCGGTACCGACACGCTGCCGCGGTAGGGCTAGTTTCCTCTCCGGTGAGGGCGGCAGGAAGCGCCGCCTCCCTCGCCCGGTCCTGCCGCTGCCCGGCCATCACCGTGGGCACGGGCGGGGGACCGGCCGCCCCC